>BGPR01005561.1:78082-92029 GCA_013235015.1 Araneus ventricosus | reverse complement strand
CGAGTTCTAATCCGAGGTTTTTTTCGTACTCTGTTTTTGCTATGTTTAAAATGAGTTTGACGTGGCAAGATTACTGCAAGTTCGGCGCGTGCTGACTTCGTCGCTTCTGCAAGCTTGTTTCAAAATTGTTTCAAGCTCGCACTCTTGTCGTGTCAACCTTGCTGCAAGTTTGCTACAAACTAAAATTGCTATCTGGGTTTTAACTAACAAATAGTAAGAAAAATTGAAATAACAGAACATTGTAAAATAATTGTGTTGTGGGTGTACGCGAATGCAGTTTAACAAGCAGGGTAATAAAAAAAGTAAATGACTTTAATTCCACGAAGATTTCAGCAACACACTGACGTAGCACAGGAAACAAAACGGAACGGCTCTTGTATAAATAAACAGTAGAGATCACCAATAAATCTCAGTCGTAGCACTTTTAATAGCGCTTAAAACGTTTCTCAGTTCACCAGCTTCACTGCTGATCCATGACATTCCTGGCTCACAGTAGAGATAGGTCCACAGTTCAGGATTTTTCTAGAAGATTCCTTTTGTCTCCAAAGCTGCCAACTTTGTCGCCAAGGTTAGCATGTCAGGGAAACAACTTTACAACTTCGTAAGAATATTTAATAGCGGGTCGGTTTCAGTATCTCACAATTAAAAATTATAAATTTAAAAAAATTATAAACTTTAAATTTAAGAGTATTTTTTAAAAAATAGAAAAGAATTGCGAAACTTTTTTACACTTTCTAATAATCTAACACAAAAAATTCCAGGGCAGTTACACTTCGAGTGAGCCAACTACAAAACGAATTGGACCACACTGATCTGCAGAGGAATTTGAGAACATGAACGAAATTTCAATAACCATGTTCTGAAATTAAAAAAAAATACTTGAGTTTAATTTAAATAAATTTGAGAACATGGCTCTTGCAAATGAAATGAAATCTCTTAATTACTTTGGAAATAATACGAAAAAAATTACTAGGAAATGGTGGACACCTAGGCAGTTGGAAGTTTCAAAATGAAGTTGAAAAGTGAAGAGAGTTTTGAACAAGTTAACTTACGCTGCTTCAACGGCACACAAATTGGAGACAAAGCTGAAGAAAAGGAAACTTGGATATCGGGGACATCGACAAATTCATCGAGAGAACAGAAGAAAGCAAACTTGTCTACAAATTTAGAAAATAAAAATCTGACTTTTCCCCAACATTCTTTGTTCCGGTCATTTTCATTGATAGTCTCAAGCTGTAGCTTTTTTCCAAAGACAGAAGTTTCGAATACTATAACTCCTTTTAAATATTACTGCTTCTGGAACTGAACATATGAAAGTTTCTGAATATAATGAATGAAAATATGTATATGAAAGTTTCTACTGCCCATATATTCTAGAATTCTGGCGTTCTATTTCCTATATTAGTTCAGTAAAAATCTCAAAAAAAAAGGGTTTGCTGTGTTAAAGGTCTGGTAGTTTTGATTTTTTTAAATGTTGTTATGTGGGGTCCCTACTCAAAAATTCAAGTTTTCGACTTCGTTGCATGACCACGCGCCATCTGGTGTTTTCAAAATTTTCTACCTTTTCCATTATTTCTTCAAAATACCTCCTAAAAGATTGGTTTAAAAGAAAAATTTAAATTAAATAACTAAATTTAAACTAGAGTAAATTTACCACAATTTGAGCCCTAGACCAACTTATGTAGCTTAAAAAGTGATTGAAAATTTAAAGTTATAATGATAATGAATGTCATTATCATTACAACTTGCATTAAATGTAAGACGATTGTGTTGATGTAGAAGATTTTTTAAATCCTTTCCTTGAGCAACTGTTTATCCTGAAATATTTATAGTGTATACAGGCCTTTTGTGCTGTATTTATAGCAAATTTACTCACCTTTAAAATTGTTCCGTTTGAAGTTTGTTCATATTAGTTCAGAAGATATTCAACAAAAACCGATGTAAAATTTCTACTTTTGCTACTTTTTTGTGAAATTGTTGACTTTTTGAAAGCCAGTATCTCAGGGTTTACGCCTCATATGTTAGGAACAGGGCTGTTCGGTTTATAGCTCAAACTGTAACAAATTTACTCTAGTTCAAATTTACGTTTTTTTCTCTGTAAAACTAACCTTTCAGGAGATATTTTGAGAAAAACATAAGGAAGGACAAAAAAAAAAAAAGATGCTTTTTCGTAACAAGGTTGTGCATGGTGGAGACCTAAAGTCGAAAACTTGGATTTTACATGTCGAACACTAACAACATATGAAAAAACCAAAATTACCCGACATTTTGTGCACCAAAATGTATCATTTTACTGGAATGTACGGCTTTCCTTATCTTGTTGAGGTCGTCAGTCATCTTCGTACAAATCCATTTGCTTTTAATTTATCTTTAGGAGCCGTCGTGGTCTGATGCAGTGTCACGTCTTCGGTAACTCCTCAGTAAAAGCTACGTATCTAAAACACTCGTTTACTTTTCTGGTAGAGAACGTTTTCTCTTGGGTCACATGAAAGAAGAACGACAAATCACTTCATGATGACAGAAAATCATCTTTGCGTAATGTACAATACAGTCGAGTCTCCCTACAGCGAATTTTTCCCTATAACGAAATTTTTAATCGGAATGTTAAATAACATTCAAAATATTCTCCATATAACGAAGTGGTTGTCCCCCTATAACGAATTTTTTCAAAACTTTATCTTTTCGATTTTTGTCATTTTGAAAGTTGCTAATTTCTGTGCAAACAAATCGCTCACACTTGCCTGTTTCTGGAACCACTCGCATTGTTCCAGCGATAACACGTAACAATAGAATGCTACGTGAAGGGTAATGCAGTTGTGGGGACCTGGGTTTCTACAGAGGGAGCAACATTTCTAAGGGTCAAGATTAAAAGAATCGGGGTGGAGTGGGGGTGGAAACAGCAAATGGATGTGAAAATACGCATTTTATGTTTATCCGTACTAGTACATATTATTCTCTAAACCGGTGAATTGTCTTCACTTTTGAGCATTTCATTTATACAATAAAAATTAGTATAATTTTAACAAATTTATAATAAGAATTACTTCATAATTAATTGAAAGTCATAATTAAATATTTTTGAACTTATCGCACATACTAAAAGGTTTGTTACATTTACTGAAATAACTGCAAAAATCTCTAATCTCCGTATAACGAAATTTTCTCTATAGCGAATTTTTCAACTGGAACCAAGCGATTTCGTTATAGGGAGATTCCACTGTATTTACTATCATATAGTAAAGGTCGCTCTAATGATCACAGAAAATATTCCGCCTTGGAAATATTCTGAGATACAAAATTCTATTTCGAATGTATAAAGCTGAGTGGTTTTTCCTCACATTCAACGATCTTCGCCGAATCACTACTACACACGCCATATTTTCGGCACAGGGTTCTTCTGAATTAAATCTCAAAGCATGAGACGTTTTTTAAAGAGAGAGCCCCCCCCCCCCTCCAAAGCAAACGCAATATTCGAAGAGTGAAGAGAAAGCGGGAGAAGAGGAAAGAAATAAAGCAAAGAACACGATGACGATACATGTTCATACATCCATCGATACTTCCAGGTCATAAAACATCGACCATACAAAAACCGAGACTTACTCCCCCGTCCCCAACCACAGCCTCTCCTCATTATTTCGGGGCCTCCATTCCAATAACGGTAGAGGGGTGTTCCTGCCTTATAAATTGTCCACTTCCTTCACGTGACGGTGTTTGCGAGGGCGGAAAAGATCGTCTGCGTGACGCTGGGGGGGGGGGGGGTCTCGTAGCCATTCGTTTCCCGGACAGGAGCGGAAGTGAGGCAACCCTCACTTCCGGAGATTAGGGATGGGGAGGAGGATTAGTGAGATGAATTGTCAGGGTCCCACATAACTGAATAGGGGTGGAAAAGGACATAACACGTTCCACTGACAGTTCAGGTTCTTAGGGAACTGGGAGCGGGAAGGGAATCGCACCATTTTTTTGTCCACCACCCTCCTTCTGATCCATGGAATGTTCGAAGCGGTGTGAGGAATTTTTTTTTCTGAACCGAGTAGGCCTAAGGTGGTGTCTCACTTAATACACATTGATCACTCATTCAGGGTTCTTTCTGAAAAAGGGAATGACTGATAGGGGAAGCCGATTTATTTTTCTTTCCTTTTTCCATGTGGGGACATTAATATGATAAGGGTTATGCCGAAGGTCAATGGATTTCTGCGCTGTTTCTACAAATAATAATAATAAATATGCCTTTTCTAGCTTAGACTTAGCAATTTAGGAAAGATGCGGAGAAAAAAAATGTGAATTCAAAAACTTGTGAGGGATAATCTTTTGTTAACTCTTCAACCGGCTGAAACGTAGAAAGTCGCTCTCTGATGACTATTCTAAAACCGGCTTCGTCGCAGAAAGTCGTTCTTCGATTATTACTCGTAAACCAGCTCCGGCGTAGAAAGTTGCTCTCTGTTTATTACCCGAAAACCGGCTCCGAAACAATTGCGTTCACCATTTAGCTACAGAGAGGCCGTTTTCAAAACATTCAGCTGAAATATTTTTGCCGTTCAAAGGGTTAATGTGATAAGGGTTATGCCGAAGGTCAGTGGATTTCTGCGCTATTTCTACAAATAATAATAATAAATAAGCCTTTTCTAGCTTAAACTTAGCAATGTAGAAAAGATGCGGGAAATGCAGGGAAAAAAATGTGGATTCAAAAACTTGTGAGGGATATTCTTTTGTTAAATAGTTGTGGCCCGCCCCCCGGGTGGGGGGCGCTATCAGTGATCTCTTGGATTGATGTTCAGATTTTGAAATAAGGTCGGACCTTTATTTAACGAAGTCGCTAAATCCCGGAAAAAAGTTCGTTATATGGAAAATTCGTTAAATAGAGATTCGCCTTTTAAAATACTTTAAACTACACAAAACAGATTTTAAATTCATAAACACTAAATATTATTAAAAAAAGTAACTAATCACATTTTTATTTTGTAAATTGATATATTTGTTTTATATATTTTACCTATCAAAAAGAAATCTGCAAGGAAAACAAGAATAAAACAAAACATTGTCCGGGAATACACTGTATTTTCAATTTTTAAAAATAATTTTATATTAAAAATTAATGAATTTTAGCATTTCATCATACGAAGGTTTGCTGATTTCTACATCGTGATCATTTCCATCCTCATCATCTTCGTCTTCATAGCAATTTATTGCCGTATTGTTTTTATTTTTCACTCTGTCCACTTCAAAACTGCCTCATCCACATCTTCATAGACACATGCTTTTAAAAGTTTTGAACAAGAATTCGATGAATCATAGTTTTGTATCTTATCGCGATTTTTTTATTATGGTTGATAAGCTGTATGGAGGAATACCAAATTTTAAAGCAATATCCCTTTTTTTTTCACGCATTTATCCACCTCATGAAGAGTTAAATTTTTTTCTTTGATGCTCAAGCACTTTCGCTTTGACATTTTCCAGCTTCAAGGTCATTGATCATCATAAAATGTGTTAAAAGAAAGAATAAGTTTGAAATGTTCAGAAATATTTTGAGAAATAGGGAGAAAAAAAATATTGGATCACAAGAAAAAGTTCGTAAAATAGAGAATGCACTTCGCTGTTTGGAGGTTATTTTACGAGGAAATTCGCAAAATGTTCTTGGTTCCAAGAAAAAGTTCGCAAAATAGAGAAATTCGCAAAATAGAGAAATTTGCAAAATAGAGGTTCGTTAAATAGAGGTCCGACTGTATTTAATACATGCAGTATAATTTTCTGCAGGGCCAAATTTCCCAAAGGGTCAACCTAGGCCATGGCCTATCCGACAGGGGGCGCTTGTACAGAAGAAAAAACAACCAAATACTTGCAAATTTTTCAGTATTATTTTGAGAAGGTCGTATAAAATGACGTTTTCATAGATTTGCATTCGTTACATTAAACATATTGAACGATACATATTTTGTCTTCTTTGGATCATATCGTCTTTTCTTTTGAATATATTCCGTTATTATATTACTATCAGTGGCGGCTCGTCCATAAGAGCTGCAGAGCTGCAGTCCCCCTGAAATTATTTTCAAAGATTGTATTTTCGTTTTTATTCTAATTGGCATTTTGAGAATTCAGTGATCAACGACAATAGCAAAAAGTAATAAAAATGCAAAAAGATGACGGAAAATCAATCGAGAATTAAGAGAGACACAGACCAGAGCTGCATCTAGTTTTGCCCCTCCTACGATTAACGCAAAGTGCAACTCGAAGCGGCAGAAAAGCAACCCTTTCTCCGCTTGAAATTGCATTCATTTGAGCTGTATTTTTTCCAGCTCTCCTTTGGCGCGACTTCCACATTTGGCTCTTTTTCGCTTTTTCTCAGAAGTTCAGTTGTTAAGTCGTTTTTTTAAATCCGATACTGGAGGAGTTGTAATTTTTTGCTTCTGTATGCTTTTCCGGATGCTGATTACGAATCTCACCAATAATTTTTGTTGGAATTTTAGTTATAGCAAAAAAACATGAAAAACATTTTTACCCGGTTTTTTTTTGCTTATAACTCAAAAACTATTAATTTTTATTATATCATCATTATATACCAAAATAATCAGCACAAAATTTCCTACAACTTAGGTTTATTCAACTTTTGCACCACTGCTTGTTTCTGAGCTGACGAACCGCCACTGATTACTATTACTATAATTGCATTATAGAATTTTTAACGAGTTCTCTGATGAACATGAAATATTTCTTTTGTTTATTATTTGTTGTTAATGTATTTCACATTGCATGAATATAAGTCTGTTTAAGGTATTATATATATTATTATTTTTGAGGACTGTATTTTTGTCCTGTATTTGTTATTTTATTTTGAATTTTTGTATTATGCGTTTTATTGTATTTGTTATGTTTACACTGATTGTATTTGTTGAATGTTTGTACAACGTATCACTTTTTCTTTGTATTCTTCCTAGCTAAAACGCTCCATATCCTATGGGTGAGTGGATCGACGTGGGTCATAAATAAATAAATATTCTTCAAGGTATGAAATACAGTAGAGTCTCCCTACAACGAAGTCTCCCTACAGCGAATTTCTCCCTATAACGAAATTTTTAATCAGAATGTTAAATAACATTCAAAATATTCTCCAACGAAGTGATTGTCTCCCTACAACGAATTTTTTCAGACCTTTATCTTTTCGATTTTTGCCATTTTTGAAGAAAGATGCTAATTTTTGTGCAAACAAATCGCTCACACGTGCCTGTTTCTGGAACCACTTTCACTGTTCATTCCAGCGATAACACATAACAATAGAATGCTATGTGAAGGGTAATGCAGTTGTGGGGACCTGGGTTTCTACTGAGGGAGCAACATTTCTACCGGTCAAGATTCCAAGAATCGGGGTAGAGCGGGGTTGGAAACAGCAAATGGATGTGACAATACGCATTATATGTTTATCCGTACTAGTACATATTATTCTCAAAATTTGCGAATTGTCTTCACTTTTGAGCATTTTGTTTATGCAATAAAAATTAGTATAATTTTAACAAATTTATAATAAATATTACTTCATTTTTAATTGAAATTCATAATTAAATATTTTTGAACTCATCGCACATACTAAAAGGTTTGTAACATTTACTGAAATAACTGCAAAAATCTCTAATCTCCGTATAACGAAATTTTCTCTATAGCGAATTTTTCAACTGGAACCAAGCGATTTCGTTATAGGGAGATTCCACTGTACAATAGTGACAACTTGCATTAATTCAAGAATCATTTTTCTCTTCTTTTACTTTCATCCCCCACTTTGGCCATCGCGTCGAAAATGAGGAAAGGGCTTCAACTTAATTTTTCACGAATCACCACTTAAGAAGACCCACCACCAGAACACGATGTCAACATAAATCACCTACTCATACCTCGTCCAAAAGGACCGAAAAAGCAGAAAAACGACGATAATGCATCTTTTTCCATCAACCCTACAGAGTTGGTACATCTAATAGATCCAAATCCCATTTGTCTCTTTGTCCGGAGAGTCCTTCTTAATGATTCATGGGGGCATATGAGGATGAAAATACTCGCCTCTAAATAAATACTGAGCGATGCCATCTTTTCCCTTACCCGATTTGTTATAATCCTCCACCCCACCCAAAACAAATTCCTTTCCCTTCTAAATAATTGAATTCTCCCATCTGTTCGCCCCTCCCAAGGCGGGTCACCGCAGGTCTCTCGGGTCGGAATCTGGGCCAGGTACGGAATCAGTGCTGATGGAAGGCTCTTGACGGATTAGCGGCCATTATTCCTCCGTGCCCGGGTGCATCCATTTTCATTTGTGGACATTAAGGCGTTTAGCAGTGTTCTTTGCGACTGGGATAATGAACTCGGTGCACACTGGAGACGCCCAAGTCGTGATCCTGGTGTCTTCCCTGCCGGCAGCGCGTGAGCTGAGTGTCAGTTTGGTGTTTCTTGTGTTGAGTTTGCAGTGATCGGGGCAGGATTATCGAATAAGCGTCTATATTTATTTATTATTGAACATGACATACTCCTCGTAGGCCACAAATACTCATCACGAAGTTTGCAGGAGTAAATATCGTGAAACGGGGTTAATTTACACTCATGGAGGTAACTTTGCACCAGTGCAAAATTTGTGCGAAAAGTGAAACAGAGATAAACTGATTAGGGGTACGGGACTGAGATTTTTTTTCTAGCTTCTTGAGAACACTGACTAGTGTACTTCATTCCTTCAACGCATATAACATTCATTCAGGGGGTCCCAGAAGGAAAAAAAGTGAGCCAATTTTAGCGTTTAGCAGTGTTCTTTGCGATTGGGATAATGAACTCGGTGCACACTGGAGACGCCCAAGTCGTGATCCTGATGTCTTCTTCCATGTCGGCAACACGTGAGCTGAGTGTTAGTTTGCTGTTGGTTGTTGTGGAAAAGTTTCCATTTCGCACAAGATTATCGGGAGAATTCTTAACTTATTTAGACTTAAAAAATGTAATAATTTGCAATGTACTTATCTACGATCCAAATGATGACATCTAGAATGGGATTCAACGTCTTTATTTCCTTGTCGACCTGGAGATCATGTTTTATACAGAACAGAACGCCGTCTCTTACCCCCGTACCCGTGACCAGACAAGTCACTGAACGGTTTGATGGGCAAGACACGGGAATTTTATTTAAGAAAAACAAAATAAACAAAAAGAAGGAAAAATATACACTATGTACAGCACAGGCATTTGCACTCTTACACTATAAGTTCGTAATAGTCTTTTCTTTAGATGATGTTATACCCGTCTATTATTTGAAGGGTGGAATGTCCGGTAATTGAGCTACTAAGTTCAGCTCGCTTGAAAGTTGAAGGCTAGGGAGGCCGGAAAAGATCTCTGTTTTCGCTAATGAATTTGATAATCCCACGAATTTTATGCCTGGAGACGAGGTTATTGGCGACCCTTTTCAGCCATTCTTGTTCGAAGTTTGGCGCTGGCTTCCTCATATGCCAAGGCACTGTATAAATACACTCCGTGGCATACACATGTTGTATACATACTAAATCAATAAATCATATACTCCGCAGATAATCACTCAGCACATTAATCACTCCTAAATATTCATGTTACTGTAATGTGCCTCTCTTCGGCATTCAACCGAGTGCACATGAGTTCTCTAGCTCCACAAGAATGTGTCCTAAAAAAATGTGTGACACCTCACAGTGGGAGCGTCGCTGATAGAACTGACTTTCTCACCCACAGCAAGCAGCTAACATGCAAGAAAGGTTAAAGGTTGAAGGAGGGTCCTCCCCCATCCTGCCAGGCCCTCACAGGGTTCAACGGACCAACCTCTCTTACTTTTGTAGGGAAGTTCGTAACAGTTGTGTTGAGTTTGCAGTGCTCGGGGCAGGATTGTCGAATAGGCGTCCCTATTAATTTATTATTGAACCTGACACATTACTCGTGCGCCACAAATATACAACACGAGGCTTACAGAATTAAATATCGTAAAACGGCATTACTTTGCACTCATGGAGGTAACTTTGCACCAGTGCAAAATTTGTGTGAAAAGTGAAACAGAGATAAACTGATTAGGGGTAGGGATTGAGATTTTTTTCTAGCTTCTTGAGAACACTGACTAGTGTTAATTCTTCAGCGTATTAGTATCAATTTCATTCCTTCAATAATAGTTGCAATTTATAAAATTTAGCAAAATTAATTAATTGACATTAGAATAAATTAAAATAAAAATAAAATAAAAACATATTTTGCATTAAATAGAAAGGCGCATATGCAGCCAAATCTAATAAAATACAAAGGCAAATAAGAGAAATTTCAATTAAAAGGAAAATAAATTAAAAGAAACAAAAAGTAAACGATAGTAAAAATGTGAAAAATAATGAAAACAATAAACGTTTTTGCGCGCAAACGCAACAGCAAAATGTAAATGCTTCAACAGAAATTTTTTAAAGATAACGCAATAAAAACTATAGAATAAAAAACCAATAGAATGAAAAACCAAAGCTTCTCTAATACTTAAAACACTTTATAAAAGTTAGAAATTATTCAAAATGGAAAGGAGCTAAAATGGCGCTTTCATTCCTTCAACGTATATATCAATCATTCAGGAGGTCCCAGAAGGAAAAAAAGTGAGCCAATTTTTCAGTGAAACTTTTAGTGCTGAAAAATCTGTCTCTGGTTAGGAAAGTGTGATATTTCTGAAGAAAAGTGCATTTAAATATGAAAGATAATAAGCATAGCTTTCATTTTGTTGCTTTGAATGCTAATTATATTTGTTATTTAAGTTGAAATTCATTTTTTTCTGATCTTGGGTAATTGCACCGAAAAGGATGGATTCTTTGCACCATGGAAATTTGTGATAAGCAGCAAGTCCTGTTTATTTTTAAATTTATTTTTGTATTAAATAATAAGAAGAGCAATGTTTGCTTAAGCTTCAGATATATCCAGTGTGTATAGAAGGAAGTTAAGGATTTGTAGATATATGGAGTTGTCTCGAGCGACCTTAGAAGTTTTATTTTATACAATTTCACAAGTGTAGGGTATTTTCAAAAAGGCAGAAACTTTTTTTTTGGTACCCTAAGTGAACAGTTTGTTACAAAAGAAAGCTAATTCAAATAATTAAACATGGAAATTCCCTGGTTTTCTACAATAAGAAGGAAAAGACTATTGCAACTTGTAGTCCAAGTCAGTGACTTCGGGTTTCCTAGCCTAAAATGATAATAAACTTTTATCTTATTAAGAAGGTGCGGTAATAGACAGATATATTAATAACACACCCGGCAATAATTGGATGAAAGGATTTCTAAAACACCATCCTGATTTGACGGAATGCAATGGCGTAAAATTTTTAAATATAATCAGACATTTATGAAATTTATTTTTCTTGTATACTTCCTCCCAGGCTTTTAATAATTATATCTAGAATTGCATCCAGAGAATTTGATTTTGTAATATACTAAAAAAAATTAACCAGAGCAAAGTATCCCCACTTATGAGGTAACTTTGCACCAAAATTTCGAAAAATCATAATTAATTATTAAATCACTGGATGATCCAAGTTTTGCTACAAACCATTTCTCTAATAATCCCTCAATGAGGAAAAAATTAGAAAAGACTTTCTTTTAGAGAAATACATGTAACTAATGTCAAAACTCTGTCGAAAGTCACGAAAATCGGTGCAAAGTGACTCCGTTTTACGGTATACAAAACAATTCAGTCTTTGAAAGACAATTCTTTACACAAAAAAATAAAATAAAAGTAAAGAAGAAAATTAAAAGAAATATTGAAAACAAACAAATAATAATACAAAATAATGAAATGAAGTAGATAAGACAAAGAAAATAATAATAAAATAATAATAATAACAAAAAAATCGTACTGAACTCCATCAAGAAATGAGAATCAAAATTTCAATTATCAAAGAATCAAAATTATACAGAAGTAAAAGGTACAAAACACCATCAGGGGAAAAAAGAATGAAAAAATATATACAAAAAAGTAATAAAAAGGGGGAGGATAAGTGAAAAAATCATAGGAGAAGAAGAAAACAAACATCAATATAGTAATATTGATCAAAAAGATTTTACAAAATGTGCATATTTTTTTTAATCAATAGGAAAACATTATTTATATTTACAAGTGTGAACAGCACAAGATATTGCACAACATCTCTACGACGCCGTTCGATATTCCGAATGACGTACTATTGTACGCAAATCGTATCAAAAAGCAATCATATCGTAAAAATATTGTATGGCATCTTGTGCAATTAGGGGTGGGGACCCGTAACTTTGGGGGCTAGGCCAGATTGCCTTGTACAGGCGCTATAGAAGCCTATAGGCAACGTAAGTGTCGAGACCCCCATTCCAACTTCCAAAACCAGATATTTTTTATTGGTTTGAATGTAATCTCTATATAAGAAGTTCTTCATTATGACAAACTGCAATGAAAAAACTTCTTTTTTTAAAATCACCATCAAAACAATTGGTTTTGTTATATCGAGTATAAAAGATTAAAATTCAAAAGTAATTTTAAATAAATTGGTTAAAAAATTATGAAACTTTTTTAACACAATTCCTAATGCAAAATTTGCCAGGACTGTCCACTTGTGGCACATTGATCCGATAAAGAATTTGGAAACATGAAAAAAAATCCCAAGAATAACGTTCTGAAATGTAACCGATACTTGCTTTTAATTTCAGTAAGTTCGAGTTTACACAGCTCTTGAAAATAATAATCAAATGAAAGCCTTGAAAATAATTTTCAAAGAATAATAACCTCGGGGCTCGTAGGCTGTTGCCTACATCGCCTATTTAGTAACAGGACCCTGTTTTTTTTCGGGGGGAAGATGTTTCGAGATTTATTTGCGGTGTTTTTAGGGTGATATAATTTTGCGCTTTCACTTAATTTACAACGGACATGTACTCGAACTTATTTAAATTAAAATAAGTGACAATGGCCCCTTCAATGACATAATTCAGAGTCTCTGAAATGGTTTTTTTTGGAATCAATTACTAACTTCTTGCTTTTATTGAAATGATATATTATACGGTAATTATTGATTTACAATCGTTCTAAAATATCTGATTAGTGTCGTCTCTATTAAAACTGAATTTTTGGACTTAAATTATACTAATAAAAAATTTTAATTTTTTCCTCTATGATTTTGTTCACACTAAAGTTAATGTTTGTCTGAAATTGCAGGTTGGAATTAAAATTAAAACACAGTTTTTGATGGCTTATCATACTTAATCATCTTCATTAAAGTAGCTTCTCTACTAATAATAAAGGAGAATGTGTCTGTGTTGGCGCTCTACAGGACAGATCGCTAGACCTAGAGCAACGAAATTTGGCACAAACATACTTTAGAGGGTGGGAATGTGCACCTCTGAGCCGTTTTTTAGTAATTTTAATTAGGATTTAACTTAATTAAAAATTAAGCTAAAGTTTGGCGTTTTTCCTTACTAACTTCCGAAAATAAAACAGTACAAAAATTATTTTTATACCATCTGAAAATTTAAAAAAATTATCTTTTCAATGATAATAATTAAGTTGTTGTACGAATTTTTCTCTAATTTTAATAATTTAAAAAAATATTTTTTGGAATAATTTACAACAATATCTTTCATTGTTGCAACGCGTTTCAAACCGTTTGCATTGTTTAAACAAATATTTAATTGCGCGTTTCTCTTCCATTGTTGAAAGCTAAGAAAATATCTTGCTGGATTTTACTTTCTTCTTTTATTTGATAAATTTTTCTGTGGAATCTGTAAAGGAAGTCCTCAAGATAGCAAGTATATAATGAAATACTCCAGTAAACTGAAAGATTATCGTTGCTATGTTGTATGTTGTATGTTGTATGCTATGTTGCTATGTTTCACTCTTAACATTTGCTATGTTGCTATGTTGTAGATTATCGTTGCTATAGGAAAGTTCAGTATATAACGAAATACTCCAGTAAACTGAAAGATTATC
>BGPR01005561.1:28699-55650 GCA_013235015.1 Araneus ventricosus | reverse complement strand
TTTTTTAATAATAATGATAAAATAAAATGCAAAGTTTTGTTGGAATGGCTGCTTCAAATTACAGAACAGATAAGAGTACGCGTATCTGGTCTGTGCGTACTCTTAGCCGCCGATGTATTGTTTCTTTAAATCGTCCATAGATGGCCGTAGAATTCACTAAAGTTAAATTCTAACGTGGCCACGTTGTTCGGAAGGGAACAAACCCCATAATGATATTTAATTTGAAAGAAAGCATTAGTCCGTTATTTACAAAAAAAATTAAGATTTCTTCACAAAAAAATTACACGCTAACATAACGAAATCATATATTACCTGATAAATGAAAGACAGCAAGGATGAAAATAATTATGGCGGTCTCTTGAGATAGCTGAAAACACACATGTTGGTATGATCACACTTGCTTCTGCTTGCAGTGTTGCCAACAGGGACTCTTACCCTCCTTTCCCTTATTAGGGAAAAAGAATCCCCCTCGGCAAGACGGAAAGCAATGTTAGATTCGTTTCGTCTGGAGATGTGAGGAAAAGAACAGTTCGTTCGCTTCATTTTCATGAGGATTAGAGATGAGATTAATGAAAGAGGGTGGAAGTGAATACAAATGACGAAAGCTTTCCAACAAAGTGTAACATGCGTGGGTTAAAAGACAGTTTAGTTAAGGCGGTGGGGAAACTTTCAAATACAAAATCATTCAAAATCAAAAAACATTAGTCAACTTTCTCCCGTTACCCGTCGTCTGCTGATAGTAAACACCCCCGCCTCCATTCTCCCGCTAGCTAGATAGTGTGATGTTCTTTAGTGATGAATAAATAGGCAGGCTGTCTACTAAAAGATATATTCTAAAGCATTATTTACATATATATACACATCCGTAGATACACACACACATAAGTTTAAAAGAAAGTAACAGAAAAAGGATTAAACGCAAACGACAGTTTACGTTTTTTAGTTCATTTCGACATCCAAAACAAAGCAACCATCTCTCGACGACAGCCCCTCTCTCTGTCCCCCTTCTCTTCCTCCTTCCTCGCCCCCGCTCTTCTGAAAATCACGTGACCTGTCATTTCGGGACGAGTCAATGCACTCCACCGCTGGGGGGAATTGCAGGATCCTTACAACATCCAATACAAAACTTGTTCTTTATGATAAGGCCATAATTTGCTTAATTTCAATTTTCGTTCTGGGGAAAGGAAAATTTCAACAATTACCATTTCCACCTCTTTTGAGCTGGATAGCTCAATTACAAACACTTCCGAAATTTTCATCGACCTTACAATATATTCCTCTCCGCTTAAAATCTGATCAAAATTACTCTAGTTATCGTGCTCACAATATAATATGGGTAAAGGGTTATATATATATAAATATATGCTTTTTTACCGAAAAACATTTCATTCTTTTGACATTTTTCATTCTTAAATGGAGAGTTAAAAGAATGAAATGTTTTTCGGTAAAAAAGCGTATAGATGCTATAAATAAATATAAATAATATATAATATAATAAATAGTATATAATATAGAAAATAGTATTCTATAAATAAATTACAAGTCGTTTTAATGAACTATTTCTATTATCTAAAAAATCTTTTTTAAATCCCACAAACTTACTGTAAAGACTTCACCAACTATTGCATATACAGTAACTTTATCTTCAACGGAGAATATATTTTCTAACGAATAAAAGGCATCCCACAAGGAACAAGCTTTTCATCTTTACTGGCCAACCTATTTCTACACTCTTTGAAATCACTTTTGTTTTAAAGTTTAACTCTGCCTTCAGATATATTGTGATGATCTAATTATTTTTAACTTTAAAGACTTCAGCTCAATTAGCAATACCATTTACCCAGATGAACTCAAACTAATTAAAACTAGCAAAAATCAAGACGCAGCAATCTTTCTAGATTTAATTTTAGAATACCAAAACAATTTAAAAATTGACATTCATAATAAGAGAAACGAATTCCAATTGAACGTAATTAAATATATTTTCTGGAATTCCAAAATATCATATAAAATCTTCAAAAACACAATTATTAATCAACTTATAAGAATAAAAAACATGCAATCACAATCATTCTGCGAAAAAGCATATAAAAACTTAGAAATAGCCTTATCACTAATAAAATTCTCGCCTTCATTTACGAACCTTTGATTGATGGATTTAAGAAGTAAGTAATTGCCTATCAGAGTTGGCGCGAATTATCGATGTTGGCGCGAAGTATAATCTTCGCAGATGGGTCATCCAAGACAAAAAAGGTTTGATATTTTACCTCGAAAATGCATCTTTTAGACATTTTTTATTGGTTTTACATTTTTTTACTGGTTTCTTTCCTTATTTCTCCATGCTTTCTATCGTTATTTATTTAATCTTCATCGTTCCCAAGTTACTACATTTTCATGGGAACAGACACAGTTAGGCACGAAACTTGTAATTCGATAATCATTAAGCACTCTTTATACCTCTGGACGCCGCGATAACCCACTGCCTTCTATTCACAGTATTTTTCTTCCCACAGTATTTCGGCTATTGACTGTTTTCCTGCGACATGCCCTAACAATCCCCTATCGCGTTAGGATTGCATTTCCGACCCTGCATTACTATGTGATTCCGAGTCATCTAAGTGTACCCCACCCCTCCTAGAAGTTCGCTCCTCCAGTTTTGAATCGCCCTGTATATATATGTGGGATCCCTACCCACACACAGACAATGATGCTGTGTGGAGCTGTAGTTTAGAGCCACCGGTTGGCAACGCACTACCAGCTGACGCCACGTCACATGACTCTATCATACTTGTGACAGACATTGTTGGATCGCGCGATGGAGCATGCCTCTCAGAACTGCCGTGAAGATGAATTAACCTAATTTGATGTAAAAGCCAGCACCCGCCTTCCTAATTCCTTACTTTTATCTTCTTTCTTTTGTGTTTGTGCCGTCGTAACTAAATATTTAAAATAGCGAAACTGTGTGTTTCATCTCCTTTCATCTCACATGGGAGCTGGGCTTCCATTCTACGTATACAGTCAGACCCTAAATCCCGAAAAAAAGTTCGCTATATGGAAAATTCGTTAAATAGAGATTCACCTTTTAAAATACTTTAAACTATACAGAACAGATTTTAAATTCGTAAACACTAAATATTATTAAAAAAAGTAATTAATCACGCCTTTATTTTGAAAATTAATATCTATTTGTTTTATATATCTTATTCATCAAAAAGAAATCTGCAAGGAAAACAAGAATAAAATAAAACATTGTCCTGGAATACACTGTATTTTCAATTTAAAAAATAATTTTATATCAAAATTAATGAATTTTAATGACATTATTGCATTTATTATAACAAGTAACTTTAAGCATACATTACCACATGCGTCCTTAAATTTAATTACTGATAAAAGTCTGTTGATTTTGTCTGAGTTTTTTGTTTGAAAAATGTTTTTTCTCATAATATATATCGCATCTTTGCAATGCACCAAAAACCCCTTCAGGCGTATTTTCTGCAAACTGTGCGTTGGATTGTTTCAAATGATTTTAGCATTTCATCATACGAAGGTTTGTTGATTTCTGCATCATGATCATTTCCATCTTCATCATCTTCGTCTTCATCGCAATTCATTGATGTATTGCTTTTATTTTTCACATTGTCTAAAATATCCATTTCAGTTAGTGTTTCCGAAGTTGCAGCTTCAGAATCAACTGAAAGAAAATCATCAATCAGCACATCATCGTTAATTTCTTCTTTTTCCCTTAGTTGTATCCACATTTTTTAAACTTCCTCTAAGGGAATATCGTCTTCGTCCTCCGTACTTGCCGAATTCTCATTGCTGACAAAGAATCCAGCTTTGGCAAAACTGTTGCGAATAGTGCCATCTGAGACGCCATAGTTCCAAGCTTTGGAAATTTCTGATATGCTTTCCCGTAAGTTGATCTTTGGCATGGATTGATTGTTTTGAAGCGCAGTGATAACTTTTCGTACTATTCTCTTGTGATAGTTTATTTGGAAAATTTTTAATCATCCCTTGATCCATTGGCTACAGTTTTGATGTAGTGTTTGGTGGCATGTAAACAACTGTAACATTTTTCAGTTTTTGGTTGATTTACTTCGGATGGGTGGGACAATTGTCAAAAACGAGAGAAATTTTGCAACACTCTGCAATCATAAGTTTGTCCAACTTTGAAATCATTTTTCACAAATTTTTTAACGAAGATTTTTTGTTAAAGTCATAATCAACCTCCAAAGATTTTGCGCCTTTGAAACATCTTGGATTTTTGCTTCTTCCGATAACTAATGGTTTCAATTTCTGATGTCCAATCATATTTGCACCTAACATGACAGTTAATCTTGTTTTGCTTCGTTTTCTTCAAAAGCATTTTTCCTTTTTAAATGTTAATGTCTTTTGAGGCAAATATTGAAAAAATAAAGCAGTCTCATCCGCATTAAAGATGTTTTCTCGTTTATAATCTTTTAAAAGTCTACTCAGTGTCTCCGTTATCCAATTTTCACTAACATTATCATCAACGCCTTTACTTTCACCAGATATTACTTTTGCCATAATTCAGTGTTTTCGCTTAAATTTTTCAACCATCAATTGCTTCCTGGAAATTCGTTGTATCCCAATGCCTTCGCAAATTGAAGAGCTTTCTCAATTATGAAAGGCCCAGAGATCGGAACATTTTTATCTCGCATTGTGTGAATCCACTTCAAAACTGCCTGATCCATATCTTCACAGACACATGTTTTTAAACGTTTCGAACAAGAATTCGATGAATCATAATTTTGTATCTTATCACGATTTTTTATTATGGTTGATAAGCTTTTTGGAGGAATACCAAATTTTAAAGCAATATCCTTTTTCTACACGCCTTTATCCAGCTCATGAAGAATTAAATCTTTTTTTTTTTATACTCAAGCACTTTTGCTTTGACATTTTGCGGCTACAAGAACCGAAATTACCAGCACGGCTCTGATCAACAATCTGGAAAACGAGAGACTAGTTCAAGGACACTGGAAAGCTCCATTGAGGGTGAAAGAGGGATATTGAAATTTTTTCTAGTGAAGTGGACAGTGTGTGAGTGTGTGGGTGGATAAAGGTTGCACTTCCTGGATAAAATGCAAAGAATGACAGCGATTTTACTGCTCTCTGTGAGTTAGGCGACTGGTAAAACCAGTTCAAGGTCATTAATCGCCATAAAATGTGTTAAAATAAAGAATAAGTTTGAAATGTTCAGAAATATTTTGAGAAATAGAAGGAAAAAAAATATTGGATTACAAGAAAAAGCTCGTTAACTTCGTTATTTGGAGGTTATTTTACGAAGAAATTCGCAAAATGTTCTTGGTTCCAAGGAAAAGTTTGCAAAATAGAGAAATTCACAAAATACAGGTTCGTTAAATAGAGGTCCGACTATACCAAACCCTTTGCCTAACAAACCAGCGGGAGTGGCCTCCCCTAAACTTTCTCGTATACTTTTCAAACATTTGTCATTTCCCTCCCCCCTGCGTTGATAAAAAGTTCGAACCAACTGTAACCCAGAATGCAATGACTATCAGAAGGTTTTTCATTGTTGATTATAGTAATAGTAAAATATTGAGGTGAAGAATCATATTCAAAAAGATACGTATGTATTAAAACTTCGCAATATTTATTTTTTTATCAAACTCGAGCAATGCAAGTTCCGCGTGCGGAGAATAGCTTGCTCGCTGAATAGCTTGCGCATGCGCAGAGATTGCTTCCAATACGCAAGTAAAACGAGACGCTCTAAATGTTTGCTTCCTTACAAAATCTCGCCGCCAGAATTGGTTTTTGGCAGACTGCCAAGTTTTCGGAGTATCCCTTCTTTGTACAGGCATTTACGCATGCGCATGGTGTTGAACAAGTATGCTATTATACAGACCGACAGACAGTCAGCCCGTTGACGGATTTATCCCAAAATTTAATACGGACCTACATTCATGACGATAAAACTGTGTACCAAATTTTATCCAACTGGCTTTTCAAGTTTTTGAGTTATAGCGTTCGCATGACCTCGAACCTACAGACAGACAGACTTCCCGTTGACGGATTTTGTCCAAAAGTTGATAGAAACCTACAAATTATGTGTAAAGATCACAAACCAAATTTTATCCCCGTAGCTCTAATAGTTTTCGAGTTATCGTGTTCACAGACAGACACACAGACACACACACAGACATAATTCCAAAATTGTGTTTTTCGGACGTGGAGATTCGTCAAAATCTCGAGTTCGAATTTTTTGACGATTACAATACTTTCTCTTTGTATGCTTCGTATACGAGAAAGTAAAAATAGGGTTGTGTGATTTCTTCTGTTAATATACGTATATATATATATATTAACCTCAAGTCCTGTCTTGAAAATCATTGCAATTGCTAGACTTCCTGTATAAGTAATACCTAAAAAGCCCCAAAACAAAATAAAGATAATGCTAAGCAATCATAAATCGCTCCAAGGCGCACATTCCCACCCTTCAAATATATGCGTGCCATATTTGGCAGCTCTACACCTACCCGTCTGTACTATAGAGCGCCAACAGAAACACATTCGCTTTCATTGTTAGTAAAGATGAAGACGGCCGAAATAAGATCCCATCCATAGGGTTGCCATACGTCCCGTATATACGAGACTATCACCGTATATACGGGACTGTCACCGTATTTCACTATTCAGTCCCTTGTTACTATTTGTACCGTTTTCTCCCTAAACTCTGCGTCATTATAATTTTAAAATGAATTAAGCCCAATTTTATAATTATGCGGAAGACGAAAATGATATAATTACGAAAGCAAAATCAGCTCTAACATATGACTGGGCTGAAAAAGATTAGCCTCGCATCTTTTTTTATTATTCGACAAGTTAATTTTATTAAATTGCTTAAACTTGATTGATCTTTCCATCAGATTATTTTATTTTATTCACTATATTATTTATTTTTTATTTATAAACCCATTACCTACTCACTTTTCTCATGTTTTAGTTATTTAGCACTTAATCCCTTAAGTCTTGCGCCAGTCAGATTGACGTGCGTCGAATTATCGTATTTTTAGGCTTTCTAACTAAAATTTAATGATTAATTAGCTTTATAATTTGACACAGAAATTACGTAGAATCCGTAAGCATCTGAAGTATTCTATGCCTTCCTAGATGAATGAAAACGACAACCCCTTTCCAGAGGGGTCATCTTATTAGATAGCAAAAAAAAAAAAAAATCGATTCTTAAGGGGTTAAACGTCCCGTATCAGTGCTTGGCAATTATCGCAACCCTTACCGGTAGACTTATATCTTTATCTTTTATCAATGGACCTCATGCAAGTGTCGTCATAGTCACGTGACGGCGGGACGCCGAAAACAGCTGATCGGATTTTGAATAGAATGCATAGCAAGCTAAAATAGCAATTTTTTTCAGAAATAATGACAAATAGCTATAATAAGTTATTCAATTAATGTGAAATACATTGAAACTCAAATATATTTGAAAGAAAAACATTCAGAGATAAAGATTTTGTATTGAGATTTACAAATATAAAAGAAAGCTTCGTCACACGAAGCACATCGTATTTCTGAAGGGATGAAGATCATAACAAACATTCCTAAATCGACGACACTAGAGAAATAATTTATAGCAATAAAATTTTCTGCCGAAATACTTCGTTAAAAGATTGAAGAAAAAAAAATTTAATAAAATTTCAGTCGACAACAAATTGAGTTAATAAAAGAGGCCCTGCGATTGTTATGTATTTAAACTAATATTCTATTATTTTTATCCGGAAAAACCTCCTTTTATAGGCAATAATCAGAAAATAAAAAAAACTGTCAGAAATATATACTATTAAGGAAAAATTTTAATTTTCTATAAAACAGTATATATTATGAGCGAATTTTACATAAAAAGTATCTATACCAAGTGTTACAAAAAAGCATATAATCAACACAGAAGAAATCAGTTTTTAAGAAAGCAAAAGAAACTATTTCCATACAAAGCAAAAATTCACTTATTTCGAGTTGTGACAATACACAAGAATGCATCGTTGCACGAACCACTTGTCTTATTTCTGTAGCGATAAAGATTACAAAAAATCGTCCTTAATCGACTATGATAGATAAATCAGTTTTATCAATAAAATTTTCTGACGCAATACTTCGCTAAACAATCGATGTACAATCAATTGTATTTTTGACCTGTAAATAGGCCATTAATCAAGAAGCTTTATTAAATTTGAAATGTATTTGATGTGTCTGTTGATCTCTGATCAGGCCCCGGTATCACTGGACTGAGGGGTCTATTCTGGTACCCCCTAAGACCTTACAAAACACAAGAATGCATCGTTGCACGAACCACTGTCGTATTTCTGTAGTGATAGATTACAAAAAATAGTCCTTAATCGACGATGATAGAAAAATCAGTTTTATCAATACAATTTTCTGACGAAATACTTCGCTAAACAATCGATGTACAATCAATTGTAACTTTTGACCTGTAAATAGGCCATTAATCAAGAAGCTTTATTAAATTTTGATGTGCTGTATTTCTGTGTCTGTCGATCTCTGATCAGGCCCCCGTATCACTGGGCTGAGACCTTACAGTACACAAGAATGCATCGTTGCACGAACCAGAAAATTAGATTACATTAAAATAGATTACAAAAAATAGTCCTTAATCGAAGATGATAGATAAATTAGTTTTATCAATAAAATTTTCTGACGAAATACTTCGATTAAAAATTTAAATTGATATTTCAGTCGTCAATTTACATGCCGATTATACATAGTAAAGAATAGGCGTTCACTTTGTTTATCCCGCCACAGCTGTTTTTCTATACTCTCGAACCCAAACTGTGCGTAAGGTCCATTAGCTCTATTTTCTATACACTAGAATCTCCCGAAACGTCTCTAAAGCAATTTCTGAATCTGGCAAAGAAACACGATGAGACTTCCTGAAGGCAAACTTAAACACTCTAGTTCCTGACGCATTTAACAGCGACTGCTAATTATTCACCATTTTTGCACCCATGCCAGAGTTCGGTCTGGCAGGTCAGTTGCGGTTACGGGGATCGGAGGTTATCTATCTCAGTCAGAGCTCGCCTAATCCATTCTTTGTTTTGCAGAGTGGCATTAGCATAATGGGGGTGGGCAGCCGAGAAACGAATGTTGGAGGCCGCAGATAAATCATCTGCTCGCAGATGAATGCGTTCTCGAAGGCGTATTTGCATCGCTAAGAATTTCGAAAAAGCGTTCAGTGAATGTTGATGCGATCGCATCTTTTAAAACTAAAGGCAGGTGCCTTTTTTGTGTTAAGTTTAGGAAGAGGCACGAGGAGAATGAGAACTGAATAATTTTTAAAATATGACTGAGTGTTCGATTGATTGATCTGGTACAGAGATTCCCAACATGTGGTACGCGAAAGATTAGTTAGGGGTAAGCGAAATCAAAGTTGGTAATGGTGGGCACAAGAAAACATAAGGGATTAAAAAAGTTCTATTAATTTTGTTTCCCCAAGTTCGTGTGAAAGTTGTGCAAGTCTAAGGCCTACTCTTTAAACAAGAGAAATAAAGATAAAGGAAACCCGGTAAATAATTGATATATTGTCTTCACCAGCCCCGATTATGCTGAATCATCACTGTCTTCGCAAAAGCTGTAGCTTCACTAGGCGCCACTGTTGTATGCTTTTTATTTTCTTCTTCCAGTTTAGACTTCTTAATTAAGCTTATTAATTCGAGTCATTTGATTCTTCTGCTTAACTAAGCCCTTAACATTATTGATAAAAACTTCTTTGCATAGGTTGGAGAGATGGTTGTATGAAAGGTTGGAGAGGAGTATGGCAGTAGGGAGTACGCGAAAGTGAGAGTACTAATGAAGGGGTAGGCGAGCGAAAGAAGGTCGGGAACCCCTGATCTAGTAAATGTATGAGGTGTGAATATTGCTCGTGGATAGGCTCGTGGCTCGTCGATAGTCTCGAAATGGAAAAAGTTTATAATTTAAATTTTCCCTCTTCCCTTCTTAACACCTTGGGTTTCCTTTTCGAGCAGCATGAATCTCGGAAAAAGTGAATGAATGCAATAATCAAATATGTATATGATTTTCCATTCATTGTCAAGCCTTTCAAAAAATCTCTGCGAATGTATCGCATTTTTGTAGTGTGTGATCACTTTATTATGACCGCCTAGTGAGTAATTTAATGGAACACAAAAAATTAAAACGCATTGAAAAAAGTTCTTCCATTAT
Organism: Araneus ventricosus; assembly: GCA_013235015.1. Taxonomy (NCBI): domain Eukaryota; kingdom Metazoa; phylum Arthropoda; class Arachnida; order Araneae; family Araneidae; genus Araneus; species Araneus ventricosus. The sequence goes on along the minus strand of BGPR01005561.1, from coordinate 45,417 downwards.
ATTTTTTAAAAATCTTTAGCTTATTGTGGGGCCCCCAGAGACCGCAAATTCCCACGACACCACGAGAGACCAGACCCCCAACGAACTACCCGAAAGTGGAAAGAGAAAGGAAGCCGCTGTGTCGTAAAAACGACCCCGGATTACATAACCCGGAGGGTTTGAAGGGACCGCTGAGTGACCGTTGGAGATCACCCAAGTTGACCGTCAAAGAGAACTGTTGTGGCTCTTTCCAATGATGAAACGGGAAGGGGAGTGCATGTTTGTGGTTGGTTAAATTGTTCGCCACCCGAACAAATCATGGAGACTTAACCTTTCGGCCACGCCTCAGAGGGCATGGTCAAAGGGGTTTTTAAGTTGGAATTTGGAAGACGAGAGCAGGACTTGACGAGGAGGACTCGAAGACTGGAGACTCGAGAAGAGTTTGGAGACGAGATTGAATTCGGAGTCTGATTCCGATTCGAATCTCGATTCTCGTGAGAGGTGATTTTGAAGTCAGATCTCAGTTCGAGATTCTGTACTTGTTCGGGCGCCTAGTCCCGTGGAAACCTATAGCCAAAACTTGGCTGAATAAGCTCTTAGAGAGCTGGAAAACATCTTCGAATTCTTCGGAATTATTCTCGAAAGTGAGCGCGCAATACCTCACTGCAAAGTATCAATCTTGATAAGCCACATAACTTATTGGAAGTTATACGAACGTTTGAGCGGTAGAATTCCTCAAATTCCTATTTCCGGCAATCGGACTTTGAACTCGCCTTGAGTTGAACATTTCTGAACTTAATCAGTTTTCTTACGAGTGAACTCACAGTTAAACTGCTATTGATTCCAGTTTAGAACTTTTGACTTTGACTCTCGCTATCTCATCCTGAGTTATGCAGATTTTATGAATGATAATAGTTTTGTACATCTATTGTAAAAAGTCCATTAACCAAGAAGACTTAATTAAAATTATTATCATTTATTGCTGTGTCTTGTGATATCTAATCATACCCCAGTATCACTGGGCTAAGACCTTACATTATAGTATTTATAATTTAATTTTGTTATATTTCAAAGTTTATCCATACTAATTTCATAACTGTAATTTAATAAATTAGAATAGAGAGAAAAGAAAAAGCTTCATGGAGTTGCCAAAGAGGCAAAAATCACAAATTTATCAGAAGCATTCGGAATGGAATTGTGCAGATAATTCTGAAATAAAACAGTGTTACAGGTTTCAAACTGTTGTTCGAGAGTCCCGACTTCTTTCCATTTAGAGCAGATATTTCCAACCATTGGGAGAAGGATCATTTTGGGGTACGTGAAATCAAAGTCTTTAATGGCGGAAACAAGAAACATAAAGGATTAAAAAAGTTAGAGAATTTTGTTCCTCCAAGTGAATACTTGCTATTTAACAACTATATCACTTGACTAGTTGCTTAATACGAAGCTTAATATTTAGCCATCCTTATAAGTTAAAACATAATAATTACAATACTGGTTTCATTTGCTTTGACGTTGAGCTAATACTATTGTAAAAATGGGATAAAATGTAAAATCAAAACCAAGTTCTGGAAATCTTATTAATTCGAGTCATTTCACTTTTAAGCTAACCTTAACAATATTGATAAAAAGTTCTTTGCATAGACGGATGGTTAGGGGGGGAGTTGGTTATGATAGTAGAGGGCAAGCGAAAACAAACAGAATAATCAAGGGGTAAGCGAGGAGAAAAAGATTGGGAACCCCTGGTTTAGAGCTTGTAGCGGTTACAATTCACTGCCTTCTCCTTTTTATGGTAGGTGGCGCTACTTGAGCCATCCGGGTTTTTCCCATGATGCCTCTCTCTCTTCTTGACTGTGTACTTGTCTTGTGATGTTGTTCTCTGTCTTGTCTTGTGTCTTGTACCTTTTAATGTACTGTGTCGTGGAACTTAGCTATCTAATAAAAATGGTTCCTGAAATTGAATTGATTCTTAAACAGAGGCATTCCACATAAACATGAGACTCGTCCCTCTACAAGCTTCATTTCATCACTAATTCATTTGATTTTGCAGGGAATATTATTAACAGTCGAACGCAACTTCTCTTCAATTTCCCACCATTAATAAAAATCATTACTGAGGCACTCGTTGGAGACGGAAAGCTGAGGAGAAAGAATCTACCGCTTCTGCTACTATAAGAACAGTTTTTAACCCTAAGTGTCGGTTCGCTTGGGCTGCGTATGCGTAGCGCCCCAAATCTCTCCAAAATAAGTATTAAATTGCATATCGCCGCTGTTTTCGAGGAAGTTCATTCTCTGAGTTATCTGCTGATAGTTCGGATCTTTTCAAATTTTTTTCCCGCTCTCGATTCCTCTGCGAGCAAAATTTAAGGATTAATTAATAATATGTAAAAAATTAATTAAATTTTTAATGACAGAAACACTTTTCTAATTTTTATATCAAAATCTCTAAGTGAGATCCGATATCTCGGATCTCACTTAGCCGTAATCTAGCGGTTAAAGAGGTTAGTAATAATTCAGGGCTGGGCATCTAATCAAAGGTGGGAAAGCACTTAGCTGCAAACTTGGAGAGAATTCCATTTTCAAACCTCGTATGTTATAAAAGACACTTTAAGCGCCGTGTCTTATTTTTAACCATCATGCCGACGTTTCAAGATTTTTCTTGACGCCAACAAGCAATACTACATGGCTTTTTCAGGTTACCATAAACAGTTGCAAGGCAACTGTCAAAATGCACTTGTTCTGCAGCTTGCTGATATACGCCCTATGCAAAAGCATTTAATTCTACGCCCTCTCCCCTCGTTCATACACCGCGAATATAGGCATAGGCAACGTAAATAATACACCAGTTTATTTAATTTGAGCTTAAAAAACAGTATTTTTTATATCGTTTTTTCAAAATAATACTGCAAGGTCTTAGCCCAGTGATACTGGGTCCGATCAGATGATCAACAAGACAAAGCAATACAGCACATTAATATTTAATTATGTTTCTTGATTAATGTCGTTCATACAAGAATTTACACATAAAGAAATACATTCAAATAATTAGCCTAACTCCGTATGATATCGTAAGAGTCATAAAATGTTCATAACTGGAATTACTCGCAGTTATCAGTGGTGAGTTCTCGTGACAATTGATAAGCCATCAATTCAGCAACAGACAAAGTTCAGTAAATAGTTCTAACTCAGGGTGAGTTGTAAGTCCGAAGGCCGGAAGAGGAAATTGAGGTAATCGACGCTCAATTAATCAACGTAACCACCAAGAGTTATATGAGTTACCAAGTCGGTAATTTCCAGTGAGGCATTCGACGCTCACTATGTTCTAGCGATCCCCTAAAGGAATGCTCTAATGCATTGCAGCTCTCCAAAGGAGCCCTCTAGCCAAGGCTTGGCTTCAATTCCACGGGGTCTAAGAATGGCCGTACAAATGCAGAATCTCGCGCCGAGATCTGACTTCTCAATCATCTCCGATCTCGAGAATCGAGTCTCGAATCTCGAATCAATCGCCAAATCAATTCTCCATCCATCTCGATCTCCAAAACTCCAAACTATAAACTCCTTCGCCGAATCCCTATGAGGCGTGGCCGAAAATTTAAGTCTCCGGGATTTGTCGGGTTGTTGACCGCAACTTCCAACCACTAGCTTCGCTTTGTTTCTCCTCTGACTATTGGCCGAGGGTCGGAACTTTAAGAGTTCTTTTGACGGTTTCTGATGTGGCCAACTCTATGTGGGGTCTTTTGCCCGGCGGTTGCGCAATGTCGTTTGTAGTTTTATGACCCTAGATAAACATCGCGGCTCTTTCTCTTCTAGTCCTAAAATGGGTTTGTGTGGGGTCTTTTCCTGTGGAAACTTCAGGGCGAGATAAGACCTCACAATACTGACATTTCTAAATACTAGTTGATCCCGCGCAGAGCATCTGCGCTCTGTTGTACACATACCATAATTTTCCTGACTCTTCTAGAGACAAGACAAAAAAAAAGCGCTAAGTGGTGTGCGCATAACAGAAAAGTAGCCAATGAACAATGTTCAAAATAGAAAGTTCCCCGATGTTCACTAAATTTGTGAATTGACATGATTATATTTTCGCTGACTTAAACTATTTTGACGTTGATCTAAACGTTCTCTGGCTCACTTAATCCCATCTGCTTCATTTCTAACTGATCTGTTTCGAATAATTTCATCCGAGGTTTCATTATATTGTAAGAAATATTGTGAATTCATCTTAAGCTCATTTTTTCGAGAAAAAGTTATTTTACACCAGAACGAATATAATAAGAGGCTATGAATATGAAGTTATGCCTAACATGGCTACCAGTTTTGTTTTGTGAACAAGTCGATCGTTGCCATCGGCAAAAGTGAAATTAAACTTTTTTTCTGTGCCACGTATCTTAGCGTTTTATATATATAGATTTTGTTGTAATTTATTTTATATCTGCGTCCTCCGATTGTTGCACATTTGTGGTATTGAATTTTAAACTCAAGAATTTATTTAAATTCTGTAATTTTTTCTTTCGGCTTTGTTTTGATAAATTTGGAATTTTAAAAGATATTCGTGTTTTTATAATTGACAAAAATCTGATGATAAGCCATTAATAATAATAGTATTGTAATATTTTATTTGTTTGAAGAAAGTACTAACGCAACAAAGTTTATTAAGCGAATTTCTTTTCATTTTTTGCGACTTGGCCTTTCCTGGCGGAGAAGATTTTTCTCTTTACGAATCAGCGTCTCGAAAGTTTATTAACCCCAGCGAATAGAATTTCTGGAACACAACCCCCTCCTGGTAGGTTTTCTGACCTTGGGAAGAAATGTTTCTATGTTTTCAAATACAGTGAGGAAATTTCCTGAATTATCTCCGTTTCCTTGATAAGGGTCTCGTACACAGTTCTTAAAGGTCCACTGCTGGGTGTTCTTTTGGCATTAGGGCCCTGGTTCTAGGAAATTCCACCCTTCTTTCGTGACCTATGAGTCGAAATCCTAATAAAGATGCCAACGAGGCTTCGCGGTTACATTTTCCCATGCACCCATGCACCTAGAGTGCGTCTGGAGCTGTTGTTTTTGTCACTTCTAATTGGCTAAAAATTGATGATAAGCCTTTGGTTCTGGAAGAACTTGGAAACCCTTGACCAATCGGGGGTGGCTTATTTTCCTGGCGCTAAAATTTCTGGTTTTTTGAGGCAGATGGAATAAGGCTAAGATAAGGAGATAGGAAGAAGAGGGCCGTGCTGGCCCCGGGCCGTATTCGGATTTTTGCGGCGGATTATCTGTCAGACTGAGCTGGAGTGCAGGATTCGGTAGGGCGAGTCCGTGCCGACTGACACACCTCTTGAGTGGATATGCCGTGACGCTGGGCTGACACAAGAAGACGCGAATTTCGGATTCGATATTCTGTGTGTCTGCAGATCAATTGCACCAGAATCCTTATCCAAAATTAAAGGTGATGAAGAAGGCTGATGTCTGCCCTGCTGGAGATATGGGAATTTTGTTTGCAAGATGGTAGGGTTAATTTTGATATTAATAAATATGTTTAAAGTAATTTGGTCTCTGATTTATTTGCCACCCCTATGACACTGATGGAGGTAATTATTTGGTGTAACCTGGGTTAATAAAATATATATATATATAACATCTAAATATATTAAAACACAACGCAACTAACATCTTTATAAATTTACTTGGGGTTGAATCTGGAGATTATTGTAAGGATAAATTAAAAACTGAAGTTAAGTTGAGGTTGTACTTTGTGTCTGTTGCTAAGATGTTTCATTAAGTAGCAAATTTTTAATTAATGATGCGTGAAGGGTTTGATGCTAAATTGATTTAATGATATGAGACCCTAAGATTGTTTATTATGTGTAGATATCCATCTTGAAAAATTATTAGCAGATTTAAGATAACTAAACTGATTTAAGATAACTAAATTACTAAGATATAAAGGTATAATTAGCAAACTTTTAAAAGTTCTTAAATTTGTACTTCTGATAATAATAATAATTTATAATAAAAAAAAAGTATACCAAAATAATCAAATTCAATACAACACCTTTGGCCATGGCCTTATGGGAAATCTTGCCCTGTGGGAATGTGAAGAAGATTTACCTGAGATCTCTCAAGTGAATTTCTTTTACTGTTATTGTGTTCATCTGCGAAAGTAATTGTAAACGAAATTCTGTCTTGGTCTAGTTTAATCTGTATGGAGCTTTGTTTCAGTAAAATTTCTTGGGAAAATATTTGAAACAATGGAGTTATTTACAATACAACATGTATCTTCATATCCGTTTTGGAACTGAAAACCTTTTGAAATTTCCTGCTAATGCTTCTTTGACATATAAATGCCTATAGCTTGTACACATAATTGTTAGCCATCTCGCATTGTATCTCTGCATTACAGCCGTTCAAAGAATGCTTGAAAAACATTAAAGCAAGCGATAAAATCAGTTTATTAGCACAATAAACGGGAAGTAAATAGTCTTTGAAATCGTTGGACATCTCTGTTCGCCATCGCTCGATGCGTTTTAAATGAAATAAGCGACATGCTCGTGTGATTTCGCCGGGGCAATTCTTTCTGACTGGCGTTTATGGTGACTCATTCACCCGGCGAGAGGCCCCCTCTTCGCGTTAAAATGACGTCTTCCTCGTTTTCTGCTGACAGTTTCCACATGTTTTAAAGACCCCCTTCTACTTTAATGGGCAGGAGTTGCAGCATTGGACAAAGATTGAAATCGTGATGTCTTGTTTATGAACCGCGCTCGGAAGAGCTGTTTTCCACTCCCTGATTTGGAGGCTATAAGAGAAGGGGGTGCATTGCCATTAGATACCACCTTAACTGCATCGTTGGAAAAAATTGGCTGGGCAAGGTGATTCCCTAGCATTAGGGTACAGAATATTCTCCATTTTCAAAAGATGCGACCAGATGGTGTTGTAATATTGGAGGCTCTCAATGTTTATACAAAATAGTTTTATCTCACAACCATAATAAGCAACTTTCTTGTAGGAAGTACGTAATATAAGCCATCGATATGAAAGATTTCCTCGAAGGTATACTTTCAAGCAAAATACTGATTTTTAGGGAACGAAACTGCATGAGCTTATATCCATTTCTCAATCACGACAATCAGAAATTAAGTATATTTCAGTTGCATTAGTGCAAAAAAAAACCATTTAACATCCGTCCATGGCCATTATAAACGGAGAACGAAAAATACGCGTCTTGGTCTTATTGAAGCTATTTACTGCAAATAATCAGTAATTTGTTAAAATTTGATAATAAATTAATTACCTGTTAAGTGATGTATAGCTTCATGAAAAACAGCAAAACTAAAACAGTTTTCCAGCGTCCAGTTCTAAGATAACTCCTCACATGTTCAATTCATCACTCGAAATCCGTTCTTAGTTTGCTGACGTTGTGTGAACGCAACAGTACATTTTTCGAAAGGTAAGGTAAAGGTTTTTGTCAAGTTTGCTATTAATTAATGCTATATGGGTTCAAATCCGTAATTAATATTATCCGAATTGAAAAATTCCATATCTTATAGTTTTGGCGTTAAGCACTAACAGGAGAAGCGCAATTACTGAAAATTTCCCTTTGATGCGAATTGGAATGATGCAGTCGAAATCGTATGCCAATGGTTGGCCGCCATTCCTCTGCATCTATATTGCCATTAAGCTTCTGAAAACTACAGGGTGTTCCTGAAAAATTTATACATACTTCATAATATAGAAACATACATCAAGGTTTCATCGCCGAGATTAATCAATATAAATGTAGAATTTCGCCAGGTATCAAAAGTTTCATGATTCTAATTAATTAATACAATAACTTTTCAATTTTTCTAAATTGCAATTTTTCCACATTAAACAACATTTTTTCATAAATAATGGCTCAAAAAACAGTCGTCATTACAGCTACTCGACAAATGATTGCCCCCGTTTCACAATGGAACAAAATGTGAACCTATCAGGGTTTAACTATTTGGGGCAGTTTGTCAGCATGTGAATTAATCGGGCCTTTTTCTATTTGAAAACACCTTGACTAGTGATGTTTTTCTGAAATTACAACATGAATGCTCTACGATACGCATTAATAAGATGTTTGAAAATGAAGAATGGTACTTCCAGCAGGATGGAACCCCAAGCGATGATGAATTCTGGCTAACAGACGTTTAGCAAGAAGAGGTTCCCCCCACAATCACCCGGATGGATGTATTTTTGTGGAGATACCTGAAACATCATGTTTACAGCTGAAGGCCAGCTGCAAATGCCAAGCTGCGATGTGGCCCAATCCAAAACACTTCCGATAACTGACAAAATTCAATAATTGCATAGCTTGAGTTCTGTAACTTTGATGTATATTTAATGCTTCTGTGTGTAATAATTGCTTGAAATGTGTATACATTTTTCTGGAAACCACTCTATATAGACAACACCAGGCTTCTGAAAAATATTGAACACCATTTCAAGTTCAGTAAAATTTGTTACTTTCTCGTATACGAAGTATACAAAGAGAAAGTATTGTAATCGTCAAAAAATTCGAACTCGAGATTTTGACGAATCTCTACGTTCTATACCTCCCTGAGTCCGAAAAACCAAATTTTGGAATTATGTCTCTCTGTGAACACAATAACTCGAAAACTATTAGCTCTATGGGGATGAAATTTGGTATGCGGTCTTTAAACATAATTTGTAGGTTTCTATCAAATTTTGGACAAAATCCGTCAACGGGAAGTCTGTCTGTCTGTATGTCCGAAGTCATGCGAACACTATAACTCAAAAACTTGAATAGCTAGATGGATAAAATTTGGTACACAGTTTTATCGTCATGAATGTAGGTTCGTATAAAATTTTGGGCCAAATCCGTCAAAGGGTTGACTGTCTGTCGGCCTGTATAATCGCATACTTCTAAAAATTATATCTCCTCAACCCACTGGCTTAGATAAATAAAATTGGAATGATGGTAGCTAACATTAATTATAGATCTGCGCCCAAATTTCGTTTCAATTGGTTAAGAAAAAGGCGTTCAAATTGCATAATTAATTTTTCTAATCCGATTCTCCATAGGCATGCGTAGCAATCTCTGTGCACGTGGATGGATTACGTCACTTTTTTCCTTGTTTTACTTGCGTAGTGGAAGCAATCTCTGCGCATGCGCAAGCTATCCTGCGGTAACGGAACGAGGTCATTTGCTCCTTTTCTCCTCCGCACGCTGATCTTGCATTGCTAGAGTTTGATAAAAAATAAATATTGCTAAGTTTTAATACAAACGCATCTCTTGGAATATGATTCTTCACCTCAATATTTTACTATCACTATAATCTACAATGAAAAACCTCCTGATAGTCATTGCATTCTGGGTTACAGTTGGTTCGAATTTTTTATCCACGCAGGGGGAAGGGAAATGACAAATGTTTGAAAAGTATACGAGAAAGTTTAGGGGAGGCCACTCCCGCTGGTTTAACCTGTGATTCTGAGTCTCTTACTTACATCTTCACTTACTTTTTTGACTTCGCGAGCCTTCTGATTTTCTGCTCCTTGCAAGGGTTTCTGTGGATTGGTGAATGCCGATCTTTTATTTATCAGCTGATCCCACGAAAAGAATCTGCACTCTAGTGTCTATTCTCAAGAGATAAAAATATTATATAATGTAAGAGATTGCATATTGTAAAACAATGTACAATGCTCACATTAATAAAAACTTAGGAAGAAGAACTTTACAATCATGACAGCATTTTAGATACGGGGTGTCCACACTTATCGTGGTCCAATAGCTAATTTCAAAACCGTTAGAGATATATTCCTGAAAAAGTTACGAAATCTAACTTTTTATACAGTCCCCAGGTCATATCAATCATATTTAGTAAAATATATTATGGAGCTTTGAATATCGCTGACTTAGACCACTTTACACCATTTAAATAGCCGTCTTGTAGACCACCAGTCAATTCGTAGCACTTGCTCGACGAGGCTTCTGATTGGTTAAAAGTCATGAAATTCAAAGCTCCATAACTCCCTCAGTTTTAGTCGCAGAAGAGTGGAACTTTTTTTGCTTACAATGTTAGAGTGTGAAGAATATTTTAGTTAAGATGACCGATAGGACCGGGGACCGTATAAAAAGTTAGAATTAGTAGCTTTTTCAGAAGTATAGTTATTGACTCAAACGACATAAAATATAATTCTTCCCTTCATTTAAAGCATTTTTTCAATTGGATCTATGTGTCTATCTCTAACTGGTCAGAAATTAGCTATTGGATCACGATAAGTGTGTGTATTGTAAAACAATATGCAATGCACACATTAGTACAAACTTAGGAAGAAGGGATTTACCATCACGACAGTATTTTATATATATTCTTTACTCGAGTTCATTTCTCTTTCCCAATAAAGTGCACGACAAAACTTGCACACTTCGTACATATTGCCATAACTTTGTTCCATGATCTCCACCTCAATTCGTGAATTAACACGAAGTGCCCTATTTTGAAGTTGATATATCTGAACGGTCCTCTGGTTAGCCTACGCCTATCTGCTTCAATTCTAATTCATTTCCTTTGAATCATATCATCTAGAGTTTCATTCGCAAGCTCTTCTCGCCTCCATATATTGTAAGAAATATTGTGAACTTCATGTCGTGAACTCAATTTTTGCGAGGGAAGGTTCTTTTACACTAGAACGTATGTAGAAGTAGGCTATGCTTACTAATAATAGAAATTTAAATTAAAAGGAAAATCGATTAAAAGAAACAAAAAGTAAACAGTAATAATAATGAAAAATAATGAAAACAATAAACGTTTTTGCGCGCAAACGCAGCAGCAAAAAGTAATTGCTTCAACAGAAATTTTTTAAAAGATAATACAACATAAACTATAGAAAAAAAACCAAAGATTCTCTAATACTTAGAACACTTTAATTAGAAATTATTCAAAATGGAAAGGAACTAAATTGGAGCACTCATCAGAAACCACACGCCATTTTTAGTTCAAAAAGAACAAAATTTTCTGTGGAAAGGAATGACAAAAAGTCAATGTAACTATGCTTACAAAGTTAGGGCTAGCAGGAGTTGGTTATTGATTTTGTTTTGAAAACAATCCGACCGTTGACATCGGTGGAAGAGAAATCAACCTCTTTTTTGTTTCCACGTACCTTAGCTCTGTATGGACGAGTTTTCTGTTTTGTTTACTTGAAGTAAAGTAGGACTTCCGCTTTACCTATCAACTTCCGGTGATAATGTTTAGTCAATGGAAACCTTCAAAATTTCAACCCTCTGTTTGAGGATATAAAATACTGTTTAAAGTGGAATTTTCTAATGTTGTAACTTAATGATACTTTGAGAATATTGAATTTCATGTCCCTATCGTTCTAACTCTCAACGTTTACTTAAAATAAGAGCCTAATTTTGTGGTAAGGTTGCCATAATTATTCTTTATTGCTCTTTTTGGCACTTTGTGTACTCGAGAAGGAACCGATTCGAACTTGGCGCTTGATATGGAATCCAATTGGATTTGGCGATTGTCTAAATTGGAGGGTTATTGGGAAACAAAAACGAACCCCCACACCGGAAGTTCTGTAAAACCAAAATAAACAAATCAGAAAACTCGTCCATAGATTTGTTGCGCTTTCATTTGTTGTTGTGAAACATCATGGCCTGACAGTTTCGACGATGCCAGTTTTTTCTAACGAGTAAATCGAGACGTTCTGTTTCTGTAAAAATCTCGAACGATTTCTTTTTCTTGTCTGAGAAAGGTGTGCGAAAGATCTCTTCGCGTTCTTTATCGTATTCGAGCTCGAGACGTAGAGGTCGCTCGGCTCATTTTCTGACTTTGCGGAACAGGAAAAACCCGGGAGTTCCCAACACAAACAGAAGGGAAGTGTTGGTCCGAAACAAAGGGAAAAAGGGAGAAAAAGAGGTCGAAGGTGGGGGAAAAAAGTGGCGTAACGTAATTTTCCATCTCCAGTTTCAATAATATTTATTTCTGTCGTCAGTCTCCGTCCTGGATGGAGCAATCACTCGAGAATCTTTCGCACCTTGGTTGTTGATTTTGGCAAACGAACACTCATCAGCAGCGGCCCTCTGTTTGCTCAACTCTCGCGGATGTTTGCCGCAGCTTGAGTGGAGAAGGGAGATCTATTGACTACCGGGGAAGGATCCACGAAAGGGAAGGAAATTTGGGGAAAAATAGGACTCGGCGCTTTTTCATGCGAGCAGACGATTCTGCCGGAACATTCTTTGACGAATGTAACGAGCAGAAGAGGACTTTTTGTTCCTCTTGCAGAATTTCATGTGTCCTTTAAACCTACTCTTCGAAATCCAACTATAAAAGTACGAAAAAGGTATTCATTTAATTCTTTAAGGGGGACAAATTAACCAAAAATGGCTAAAATATCAATTTTTATTTTATTGGTTTATTTTGTTGATCTTATATTTCTACCCATTTGTATCAAAGTTCCAAATAGAGGTGTATGAATGTGACCTCCAGCTATTATTAGATGCATCATTTTGGCCTGAGGGTTGCCTTATCACTGAGTTTTATGGCAAACTTAGAAAAGACCAGATTTCTCAAGCAGTTACTTCTGAATCACCTGTCAATCTTCCCGAATCGAATTCATCAACACCCACAGTTTCGAAATGACTCTCTTTGTTTTATCAAAACGTACGTGGTCTTCGCACCAAAACTTCTGATTTTTACAGTTCTGTGGCTTCTGACGATCAAGATGTTATTTTAATTACCGAGACCTGGCTTTGTGAAGATATTGACTCTTTAGAACTTTTCGACGATAGATACCTGGTATTCCGAAGGGACCGTGGTTCTTCTTCAGATTCATGCAGACGTGGTGGAGGTGTTCTTATAGCTGTTAAAAAGTGTTTTAATCCTTGTATTTTGGACCTTCCTGGCTCGGACCTCGAGGCAGTCTGGTTATCAATCAAATTAAATCACAGGCAAAAAATGCTTGTTTGTGTTGTTTATTTTCCGCCCTCCTCTCGTGCCGACACGTATGTTGAATTTTTTGATTGTTTTGAAAATTTTGGTTTTTTTGATAACATTTTAATCTGTGGTGATTTTAATTTACCTATATATGACGATTTTGGTAATAACAAGAACCCACTTGTAATCGAATTATCCAACTTTGTGAATCTTTACAATTTAGCTCAATTTAACAATACTTTTAATTGCAATAATAAATTTCTTGATTTGATTTTAACTGATATTGATTTTAGTCATATTTCTGTCTGGCACAGTGATAAACCTTTGGTTCCCGAGGACAAGCATCATCCTGCTCTATCAATTTCCATTTGTTTTGTTGCTGACCACCCCAATAGGAAGAATGTGAATATATCTAGATATGATTTTAGAAGGGCTGACTTTTTGACTATGTGGTGTTTTTTCCGTGAGATTGACTGGAGTTTTCTACTTAATTTTAATGACATTGACAAAGCAGTTTTTAGCTTTTATGACTGTTTAAATGATGTTTTTAGTCGTACTGTTCCTTTAAGACAAACTGTTACTAGGAGATTTCCCTTCTGGTACACAATTGAAACCAGAAGATTGTTAAAAAGGAAAGCCAGGGTCCGAAGGTTTGCTTTGAAATGTGTAAATCCTGATTCAGTCGATGAATTTAGAGCTCTACGCTCAGCTGTTAAGTATAGTATCCAAAAAGATTATAACACATATCTGCGGCTCACAGAGAAAAATCTAATTTCGAATCCTAAAAAATTTTGGTCTTATTTTAATAATACAAAGCACAATTCACCTAACAGTTTATACTATAATAACGTGTGTTATGAGAATGATGATGATATTGCAAATGCTTTTGCTGACTATTTTAAATCTGTATTCAAACCTAGCTCTAACTATGATATAAAGAATGAGTTCAAGAGCAACTGTGTCGGTGATTTGGTTAAAATCGACAGCGTTACTTATGATGATGTGGTTTTGGCAATTAAGGAATTAAAATCTTCTCTAACTGTTGGTGTGGATAACATTCCTTCTTTTATTATTAAGGGTTGTGCAGAGTTTTTCATTTATCCCCTTCTTATTTTGTTTAACTTATCGTTGAGATCAAACGTATTTCCTTATGTCTGGAAGCAAACAAGAATTATTCCTGTTTTCAAAAAAGGAGATGCACAAGATTGTAAAAATTATCGACCCATTGCTATTTTAAGTCCCATGTCTAAGATTTTTGAAAGTATAATACATAAAAGACTTTTCCACCAAGTTAAGAACTTAATTTCTCCATCTCAACACGGTTTTATTCCTAAACGTTCAACTGCCACTAACTTATTTTGCTTGACAAATAAGATTATTTCTTCATTTCAAATTGGCTCACAACTTGATGTTATTTACACCGACTTTTCGAAGGCCTTTGACTCTATCGATTTTGGCATTCTTTTAAATAAGTTGCTTGGTCTTGGTTTCCATGTTAACCTGACGGATTGGCTTCATTCTTATTTATGTAATAGGTCACTCTACGTTTATTTTAATAATGCTGTTTCGCGTGAGTTCTCGGGTACTTCCGGTGTCCCTCAGGGCTCTAATCTTGGACCTCTGCTTTTTATTTTGTTTATTAATGACCTTACTAGTGTTTTTAAGTACTCTGAGTGTCTTTTATTTGCTGACGACTTGAAATTGTTTAGTTCAATGAATTCCAATCTAGATGCTGTCCTTCTGCAGAGTGACCTTGATTGTCTTTTTAAGTGGTGCACAGTCAACAAGTTACATCTGAACATTGAAAAATGTAGTATTCTTAGTTATACTAGAAAATCTCCGCCCTTGAATCATGTTTATAAAATTAATGATCTTGTTTTATCACGCTCTGTTTCAGTCACGGATCTAGGTATCATCTTTGACACTAAACTTGATTTTTCCCAACAGATTAATTCCATGGTCTCTAAGGCATATCGTAGACTTGGAATTCTTAAACGCAAAACTAAGGAATTTTCGAGTGAAATTGCCCTGAAGGTTTTATACTACGCTCATGTACGATCCAGTCTGGAATATTGTAGTATCATTTGGGATCCCATTTACCGTAATAAAATTGAAATTATTGAACGAATTCAAAACAACTTCTTGAGATATTTGCTTTACAAGAAAAATGGAATTTACTTACAAGATGTATCTTCTTCCTATCTACGTCATATGTTTAATATACCTAGTTTGTGTTCCAGACGAGATGTTTCTTGTGTTCTTTTCTTCTACAAGGTAATAAATGGTTCGATCGATTGTACTGATATACTGAGCGCTATAAATTTCGCTGTGCCTGCCAGATCTTTGAGGAACCAGGGTTCGTTTCCTAATGTGTATTCTAGACTTAAGTATATTGACAGGTTCTCGTTGTATAAATTTTATAAGACTTTTAACAAGATCTCTGGTGAACTGGACATTTATCATATGTCTCCTACTGTTTTTAAATCGAATTGTTTTCAACTTTTATATACATGACCTGATTTCTTTTTCTTTTCTTACACTTGACTATACATGTTAAGATTTTTGTGCGTTGATCTAGTGTTTGTGTGCGTTTGAATTTTTGACCCTTGCTTTTTTTTATTGTTTTTTTATTTGGTGTTTTACATTTTTAAAAAAATATTGTGTGATTTTTTTTTCCCATAATTCTATTTTGACGGTGTGCGGCTTGGACTTTTGGGGCCTCGGTGTGTTTTTGGTGCTTTTGTAATTGCATGTTTTCATTTTAAAACATTTATGTGTTTACTTTTTTATAATTGATGAGGTTTTGAGCTTGGAACTGTTGTATTCTCTGCAGTTACTTTTTGTTTGTGTGTGTGTTTTAATTCACTTTGTGACTTGTGATTTTGTATGCTTTCATCATGCACTCTGTAAATGGAGTCATCTCTGTAGTGTGCTTTCTTTGAATAAATAAATAAATAAATAAATAAATAAATTATACCATTCTGCCCTTTAGGACAAAAGAGTTGACACTGTTATACATCAGCAAGAATAAACAGCTACAGTTCTTTCTAATACATCTAAACAATTTCTTTACTTCGTCTTCTCATCACAAAACAGCTACCAGTTCTTTCATACACATCCAGCAATCATCCATTCACACTTGCCAGTTCTTTCCATTACATGCAATAAAGCAGCATACAGTTCTTTCATATAATTTACAACAGTTTCATCTTACATCTACAATTTTTTTCATACATCAGTAAAGAATAAAGAAGCCACAGTTCTTTCTTCATCACTACAATATTTCATACATCTTAGCAAAATACTGCTCAGTTCTTTCATACATCAGCATGAATTAAAAAAAACAGTTATTCTTCTGCCACATCTACAATTATAAGGTTATCTTGCTAATCTCGTGTGTTCTTTCATACATCAGCAAAGAATAAAGCAGCTATAGTTCTTTCTGCCACATCTGGCTAACAGTTTCATCTTACATCTTGCAGTTCTTTCCATACACCAGTAAAGAATTAAGCAGCTACAGTTCTTTCCATATTACATCTACAAATTGGGAAGCTTCATCTACATCCGTGCCCTTTTCCATACATCAGCAAGAATAAAGTAGCTATTGCTCCTTCATACATCTACAAACAGTTTCATCTACATCTTGCAGTTCTCATACATCAGCAAGAATAAAGCGGCTACAGTTCTTTCCCATACATTCAACAGTTTCATCTACATCCGCAGTTCTTTTCCATACATCAGCAAAAGAATAAAGTTGTTACAGTTCTTTCATACATCTACAAAGAAGTTTCATCAGCAACATGCAACTGAAACCAGCATGAA
>BGPR01005561.1:6257-24507 GCA_013235015.1 Araneus ventricosus | reverse complement strand
TGAAAGAACTGTAGCTGTTGTATTCTTGCTGATGTATGAAAGAACTGTAGCTGTTGTAGATGTATGAACTGTTGTAGATGTATGAAAGGACTGTAGGTGTTTTATTCTTGCTGATGTATGAAATAATTGTAGATGTATGAAAGAACTGTAGCTGTTGTATTCTTGCTAATGTATGAAAGAACTGTAGCTGTTGTATTCTTGCTGATGTATGAAAGAACTGCAGATGTAGATGAAACTGTTGTAGATGTATGAAAGAACTGTAGCTGTTGTAGATGTATGAAAGGACTGTAGCTGTTTTATTCTTGCTGATGTATGAAAGAACTGAAGCTGTTGTAGATGTATGAATTGTTGTAGATGTATGAAAGAATTGAGGCTGTTTTAGATGTATGAACTGTTGTAGATGTGTGAATTGTTGTAGATGTATGAAAGAACTGTAGCTGTTTTAGATGTATGAAATGTATGAAAGAACTGTAGCTGTTGTATATTCTTTTGGTTGTTGTAGGTTGTGTACTATTATCGTTTGGATAAAAATGTCAACTCTTTTTAAACAAGGGGGGGAGTAATTTTTCCTACTATTGTGACCACTGATCACTCGCATTTAACCCGTTCCTTATAAACGGACCAGAATCCCCTCCCTCCCTTTTACGAACCGCCTGTTATATACATCATCCTTCCGATACATTAGAGTTTCCTTCTCCTCATGGATAAAACTTACTGGTAGGTTTAATTCATCTGCAGATAGCTCGACTCCCTCCACCAATCGTGCAACAACGTGATGTCTAGATAACTTATTCAAGAGGAAGGAGAAGAACTGGATGCACGTGGGCAATCGAATATGAGACGGACTTTTCCTTCCTGGTTTCTCTGTCAAAATACAAAAGATTTCTTCCCTCTGTATTCTAGCATGTTATTCAAAGATAATATTGCCGCATAAAGAAACCTCACCAGCAGTCACACAGTGTCGAATTTCGTCTGTTAATCTGACTGTTCGTGGTTCGAATCCCAGCCTCGGTAGTTTAATCCAAGGACCGATTTTCTAATTCAAAACGCTATTGATTAGTTATGAATTATTCTGGAATATTCCTTAAATGTATAAATAATAATTCCTTAAATGCTGAATCCCACAAGTTGCGGGAGAGATCTCTGCTAGTTTGCGTTATGAGTTGCTTCGAGGTAATAAATTTACTTTATTGCTAAATTGTGTTCAACAGTTTCTTGCATCTTCAGAAAAAAATCTAAGATGTTAACAAGCACAGTTTAGGGGGTCTATTATGGTTCCCCCCGTTGGGTTGGGGGTTTGGGTGCGGTGTTTGCGGGGGGGCCCCCACCCCCACCGGGGGGAACAATAATAGACCCCTAGGTAACGAAGTTTGGCGTTTTCCACAATATGTCCTTGATAAAAACTTGACAATATTCCTGGTTATCACAAACGACGAGAAAAGACAGCTTTCGGAAGATGATTGTTCAATTTAACTGACAGAGAAAGTATTTAAAAACGACGATTTTTTTACTGCACTTAAAATGTTGAAATGTGAATTTCCTTTTCATTCCGTTAAATATTCTATAAAGCATCTTGCGCCCAGTGTTTCACTACAGCGTGCACAAACTTTTTGGAGGGTTAGACTGCATCATTTAATAGGCCTATACTTCAGGCCTGAACGTGTCGACGTATACACTATACAGTTCCGAATATTTCTGGAGATGCTTTCCCAGAACTTTGGGGCGAGTTGCAAGCCCAACAGTCTCTGTGGAGTGAAATGTAGTTCCAGCATGATGGAGCACTTCCCCATCCAAAACCTTGACGTTCTTCAGCACTAAAACAAAACATTTGGATAACGATGCAGTGGAATTGGCGGTCCTATACATTGTTGAACACAATCGCTGGACTCATCCGAGTTAATCACCTCACCGCCTTGCCGATGCATCCAAGGTTTAATAAATGAAGGTCGCCACGGCAGCAATCGCGGACTCAAAGTGGAGTTCTAATAGCATCTTCGGCCACAGCCCATCCCGTTCCGTCGGAGGTAGCTTCCGTCATCGGAGTGGCTGTAACTAACCCCACATCATTTTTATACCCACTAGAGAAGTGAGAACCTGCTTATTTATCCGGCGGCTTCTCATCCAAAGACTAGTGGCGTCGCCCGCTGGGAGACCTATCAAATTAGATTACATTCCTTGGAATAACCTGAAAATATTGGTATGAGACCCCGCCCCTTTTGACTAAGCTGCGAATATTTTATTACGCACCTTCGCGGCTGTCGTCTAAGGGGTCTATTCTGGTACCCCCGGTTGGGTTGGGCGACGTCACTTTTCCCGGCCGTAAACAACAGAAAAAGTGACGTCGCCCAACCCAACCGGAGGTACCAGAATAGACCCGTTAAATCTAGCAAGAATGCGCAATGGATTCCGAAGATAAATTGGCATGATACCTGTGACATGTGAACCTAAATTGTTCCCGTTCCATTAAACTTGAACCGAAAATAGGCAAATTTCCAACGGTCCAAAAAGTTTTATCAAATGCATATAAAATTTTCGTGTCACACTTTCAAAATTATTTATATAGTTTAAAAATTAATTCATATCATTCTCAAAATTATTTATGTTCCTTAAAAAAGAAATTAATTTACGTGAAGTTTAATTTAATTTTTAACGTGGCCCTGCAATGCAGAATTTAACTGCAAAAAGCGTGTGCTAACTGCTATTTGATTTCTTTATTCAAATCCTGGTTTTAAGAAACAACACTTTGGAAATTCTCCCTCGTGGTGTGAGATTTGTTCTCCCCCCCTTTCTTTCCACTTCCACGTGCGAATCCCTTTTCTTTTGGGCATTGCACATTCTGTCCATGCCATTAAAAAACATCTGGGATTCGAAATAAAATCCACCTCCTCACGAGAGGGTTACTTGCTAACTAAAGGAAAAAATTCTAAGCTGGCCAAATTACCGGACGCATCCTGTTTTGACCATTTTTGACCCAGCACCGTTAATAGACCCGTAAGATACACCGAGAATCTTCGAAAAAGTCTGTGATGCACGTGTCGATGGTGTCCGACATGTACGTCGCTTCCGACAGCTTCTGTGGAGCCTGTGCACTTCACGAATGCATCAGTTATCATTCACAAGCTGACTGCCAGACGAGGGTTTAGTTATATTAACGTCCCGTTTTGAAGCAACACGAGGGCTATTTTGGGACGAACCTCGTCATTTTGAACCGCGGTCAGATAACGAGGACGACACCTGAGCTGTATATCGCATATTGTACCAATCGCATATCGTATTTTGTAGGTAGAATGTCATAATAATTAAAATTAAGAATGTATTGTGGTGTTTGCTTCTCCCCGGCCATGGCAAATTTTAATTAGTATATAATTTTCACTTCATATGCTGTTATTGGTATTGTCCCCTTGGCCGGGTGTGATATATTTCATGCCGAAGAAGTCAGGCATAAAATTGTGAAAAAGCAGAATCTGTAGCATATGAGCAGGTCAGAGCATGAAAACAGACCAAGAATGCATAAAAGGTATTTATTATAAAGTCAATCGATCTCACCTCGAGATATCTCACCCCACAGGGCATCTGGACACATAGTCCGTCAGTACAGATACAGAAAAAGAGTAAAGAGGAGGGAATCATCCTCACACAAAAGCAACACACATATATATACAAGTGAGAAATTTGCATAAAAGAAACGCCAATCACAGAACTCATCGAAATATACATGAGCTCCGTGGCGCACTGGAGCACTGAAAATTCGAACCTGATCTCAAAGGACCGAGAGATAGTATGCAGCAGGGTTGCATCAGGGTGAGCCCTTGTAAAAAGAAAGCTATATATGTTCATATCCATTTAATTTCCACCCATGGTGCGGGGTGAAGTGTGTAAATGTGAAGAAGAATTTCTAATAAGTGCGAGTGGGGCCTGCGTCCTCCCACTGCTGCTGGTTGGTTCTCTTCCCTTCCGGCTCTTAAACCTTCAACCGGTTGGAACGTAGAAAGTCGCTCTCTGATGACTATTCTAAAACCGGCTCCGTCGCAGAAAGTCGTTCTTAGATTACTACTCTTAAACCGGTTCCGGCGTAGAAAGTTGCTCTCTGTTTATTACCCGAAAACCGGCTCCGAAACATTTGCGTTCACCATTTAGCTACAGAGAGGCCGTTTTCAAAGCATTCAGCTAAAATATTTTTGCCGTTCAAAGGGTTAAATGCCTTAAACCGAGTGGAGTAGGCTGGGTTGGGGTGGACTGTGTTGCACCACACCGATGGAAGGACGTTTGGATCCCTTACCTATGATTTAACGTGCAACAGGCCCAATACAGCACGGATCTTCGGTGGAATCGGGTTTCAAACCTGGAGGGCCCCAAACTCGAGACCTTACCACTAGGCCACCGCGGCCTCTAACAGTCGAGGGATAACCTCTTCAAAAAGGACTTGGTAGACAGCGTATTAATAAGATGCATTTTTCTCCACTTGTCTCCATACTTCCTGTTCTCGATTCGCTATGACGTGACGATTCTCTCTTCTGCCATAAGATTTCGATTCGTTTCTGAAGTCTCATCATTTCAAAAAGTATGCCAACGTCGCAGCAAATTATCCTGAATGCTGAAAACTTTCTTCAGAAAATCTCTCCATCCTGTTCTTGTTGTCCCTAACGAAGGAAAAAAGATAACAAATCCATCCGCGGTCGATTAACATGGAGGCGATGGGGAGAGTCTCTTCTCCACCCTCCTCTGAAAATAATTGCCGCTTTCTTTCCGCGGGAGAAGAGAAGCTTGTTAGAGGGCTCATGAAAAATGGATGTCGCCCCTCATTAGAACGGGAGGCGTTCTTGATGAGCAGCAGCACCCAATTCCTCCTGCTTCAGCTAGTGACCCAACGTTCCGATTCCACGATCAAAGAACACATACACACTTCACAGGACTTTCTTTCCATGGCCAATACGCCTGCGTATTGTTTGTGCGCGATTCACATATCGGCATTTTGTTACTGGGAGAAGTACTGTGATTGTACCACATCCGTTTTCCATATACCAACTATAATATATATATTATGTAAAATATATATTATAGAAAATTATATATATATATACGTCTTGAATAAAAGGCAATCGCTGATTCAATCAATACTTTATTCCAAGTTCATTTTATCCATTTTGAAGATTATAATGCGAATTATATGAAATTAATGGTTATAATAATATCTTTAAAACTTTGGGTACATTTGACGAATGAGACTCGTCATCTGCTTACCTGGGCGAAGTTACGGTGGACCAGTGAGACTCGTCATCTGCTTACTTGGGCGAAGTTACGGTGGACGAGTGAGACTCGTCATCTGCTTACTTGGGCGAAGTTACGGTGGACGAGTGAGACTCGTCATCTGCTTACTTGGGCGAAGTTACGGTGGATGAGTCTGACTCGTCATCTGAATTTAAGAAGAATTATTGACGCAAGTGGTCCTGCCAAATTATAATATCCGTGGGCGTCCTAGAACTAGCAATGCGCCACATCGTTTGCAAGCGAAAAATTGGGCGCATTTTCCGGAGAATATTCCGGCAACAGAATTAAAGAAACACGATACAAAACGGTGTCGCGTATGTTATAAACATAAAATAAGAAAAGAAACCACTTGGCAATGCAAACAATGCCAGGTACCTTTGCATTTACCGACATGTTTTGAAAAATACCACACAGTACGAAATTATTAGACTTTAAGTTGGTTCTATATAAATATTTATATTTTGTTTCATTTATATATTTATTTATATTTTGTAACTAAAATGCTGTATCAAAAAATATATTTATATCACCAATATAGGTATTATTTTAGTTAATTTTAGTTAATTATTTTTGGTTTAAATCCGGACAGGCCAGGAGGGAGAGGTGGGAGTTAGTTCAAGGGTCTTGGGGATGTCAAATTATAATATAAAATCCTAACAGCTGCCTGCCAACGACCCTCTTTCATTCTCTAGCACACAGTGACAAAATCAAGACAGCAGAAGGTCAAGTAGATGAAATTTTTATTAAAACGCCCAATAAATTTCAATTAATATCTATCAAATTGTGTTTAAAACACTAAGTTAACTGTGAAGTGAAATGAAATTCGGAAATTTTTCTTCTGGTTTTCTTCCTTTAAAAATTAAAAAAAAAAAGTATTTAAAAAATCGGCCAAAAATCATTTTTTAAAACTTTTTTTACATACATATTAAAGATTACTAAAATATCCCTAATAACACAAGACGCTGTACAATATTGTTACGATATCTTCGCGATATTGTATGGCATTCAGAATACCGGACAACGCCGTAGAGATATCGTGCAATACTTTGTGCCAATAGGGATAGTAAAACACGAAATAATATAAATCACTTTCTAGTTCCTTGCAATACTTCAAAAATTAAATGAAAGCAAAATTCAAAAAATTTCAAAATGAAAAATAATTGCACTTCAAAATATGGCTAACTTCTAGACTCTAAACAGTTTTCAACAGGTACTTTATGCCTGTTGAAAACTGTTCAGGAGTTTGGGAATATCCATTGACTTCACATACAAAGCAAAAAAGAAACAATGGAATGCATTCGGTTCAGCCACGCAAGTGAAATGTAATTGTCCTATGAACAGGACGCTGAGAGTTAATGATTGGTAAATTACATTAATGAAAAATAGAATTAATCGGAACTGACAAAACTTCTAATTTTCAGTTTGAGCTGAGCCTTGGGATCAGGAAGTTCATTCACTCTCTCGTCTTCTTTTTCGGTAAATACTAGTGTTCCTTAAAGATCGATAGACTATCGATACTATCGAAGCCAAGTCGATAGTATCGGGTTTTCAGAACTATCGACTGAAACAATTGATAGTATCGACTTTCTAAAAAACATCGATACTATTGATAGTTTTCTCCAGGGCAATACTATCGATAGGATCATTTTCATTTCATCATAGTTTTAAAATTATCGACTGAAACTATCGATAGTTTTAAAACTATCGACTGGAAGAACACCTATCGATAGTATCGCCGGAGAGAAAAACTATCGATGGTATCGCCGGAGAGAAAAAGAAAAAGGGAAAGCTATCGACTACAGTATTGATAGTTGAACTATCGATGTTTAATGAACAATAGTAAATACATTTCGGATGAGATAATTTATGGAGGAAAGTCTAAATTTTATTCTTTCGTAGAATTCTGGACAAGATAAAAGAGAATGAGTCATTTTCGAATTCATTGCATTTTCCCTATTACAAGCGAATTTTCTCTTTCCGCATTCACTGGCTTAAATTTGGATAATTTTAAGTCCCGACACTGACGCGGAATTCAGCTTTAAGTCAGTAACAGCACTTCCTGATCTAGCAACACAAACAGATAACTACTAATCACTAATAATGACAGTAACAGCACTTGAAATACTGCTCAGCTCGCACTGCAGACGACACTCCAAAGTGATTCTTTAAAGGCGTTCGCACTCCAAAGACGTTCCCCGTCGAATCCTATTGCCGAGTATTTATAATGTTCCTGACAGGGCATGACTTCACATAGAAATCTCTAGAGAAATCTGGATCTCGGCTCCTAATAGAGATCTATCATATTTGAGTATCTTCGTTTTGTCGTGAAAGTCGCCAAGGTCGGGGTGACAGCCGACGGCATTCCATAAGTACCCCTGTAAAACTCTCTTCCTAACCATAAGACTAGCAAGGCAGGAAAGCGATATTACATTTTTGTAACAATATTTAGTTCATTGCAATTAGACCGAAAAATGGCAAATAGGAGAAAAATTTTATAAAGTTTCTAAACTTTGGTCAAATACTCTTTTGACATCAAGGATATGAGAATAGAAAATTTCCTACCCCTCAGGACGGAACTTCCTCCTGAAACTTCTAAAGTGCCATACCGTAAAACGCTTATATCTTGCTTGTAAAATAAGCTACAACTATGATTTTTTGTAAAAATAAGTTATTAATTTTCCTATAAATTATTACATTAGATTTGAGCTTGTATCTGGCATAGTGTTTTTGAAATAATATATTTTATTTAAAAAAATAAAAGTACCAATAAAATATTTAACCTTTTTCACGATAAATAATTTTATTAAAATCAGCCAGTTATTAAACCACCAAATTTGATATGTATATATAAAAAGAAATACTATTTAGTTAAACATTTGAAATACCGTTCTTTTTTATGTTTTGTTTTACCAGTGCTGCTCTTCAAAGCCTATGTGACTTAGCCTATGTTTTTTCCTAGGCACTTTATTTTAGAATTGAAAACAAAGCAAGTAAGTTCAAAGCTCAAGCTTTACTAAACACCAAACAACACATAAACTTCTGTAAATTGAAAATCTGGAACATAGTCAAAAGTAAAGAATTTAAAAATATCGAAAATGTGAAAAAATGTTAATGCTATATTATTATCTCATTTAAAAATGCTGTAGTCATTAAAATTGTTTCTGTCTAGTTAATGCAGAATAATGTAATTGTTCTGTCTTTACTGTATAATATCATCGTCTTCTTTTTTTTGACGATGTCTGTTGGTACAGCTTTGGCTTCAGCCGTTCTCCCACATTGTAGAGCGACGATGATTAGCGAGTTTTCACACTAGCACTTCTTTCCACAGCATTTATTAAATCAAGAGATGTTCTCAGAGATAGTATTTCAGTGAGCGCTTGTTCTTTAGTGGTGAATATGAGCGTTAACGATTTGTTCAGTAACTTCCATTCCCAGACCGATGGGATCAAGCAATATCCTTGTCATGTTTGCACTTGGTGGAATGTGCAATTGAAGTGTTGATGTTCAGTTGGAGGCAACGAGGCAAGGACAACTGCAGCATTCGCTTGACCTGATTGTTAAGTAAATATCTCATCTTACTCCAATTGCTTCTTTCCTTTTTCATGTTGTACATGGCGATGATGAATATCTCTCCTGTTCGTTCGACGTACCGAGAGAATCCAGATTTAGATCCATTATTCAGACTGAAATATCCCTTCCCCCAATATCTAGAGCAGCAGGTACCATACCTCTCACTTAGTCCTTTTATTTTTGAGTTTTCCAATAAGTCCGTCTGAATAAGTTTTAATTTATAGCGTTAAGGGCCCAAGTTAACTTAAGATTCAAACGACTCGAATTAATTGAATAGTAACTGTAGGGTTTATTTTTGATTTTACACCTTGCACTATTTTTTGTAATAGTTTTTAATTCAAAGTCAAAACAAGGAAACCAGTTTAGAAATAATTTCGCTTTAACCTATATGATGAAAACTGACAATTACTGATCTTGAGAATTAATCATTCATTCCGACTTTTAATTGCATTTAAATAAAAACGCCTAAACAACAGGATTCGGGATTTTTCTGGGTAATCCTCGACGAAAAGAACAAAAGAGAAAGATCAGAAGGAACTGTGGGGCCTAGTACAGCTATAGCTTTTTCTAAGACATGGAATAATTCGTGCATTTATCGGGCAATGTGATGGATAGTGGACAAGGCTGGTGTCACCCGGACTAAGAATGAAACAAAATTCTAGAATTTAAAAAAAAATTAAACCCTTATGTTCTGTGCTTTCCGCAATTACCATGATTACTTTAGCGTGCCCCTAACTGGTTCGTCGTGTACACCTAGGCATACGAGTAGCAAGGGTGAGGAACCTCTTATCTAGAGTCACATACCCACGGCGGCCGGCCTACCCGTTAGGGTGTAAGTCACCACAAGGACCGCCGGGGAGAAAGAATCAACTCTAGACTCCAAAAGGAACCCAGACAGCATTTATTGAGTTATTTAAAGATTGTACATAAAAAAGCCAGACTGGGCGTAAACTAAGGTTACATAGCAATTGAGTTTACAAAAAAAATCACAAAATATAAATAGTTCAATAATCGTTTGCCCGTCTGAGGCTAGAGCGAAGAAATTACTTTTTATACTATGCAAAAAGAACAAAACAGAACAAAGCTGAAAACAAGCACAACTACACACCTATACGAACTGGAACATATATACAACGCCCCATGGGTAGGGGGCAGAGGTGCAAAGACCCCAAAAGTCCCAATGGATAGGCAAGGCATTATACAACACTCGCAGGACACGAAATCAGTGCCAACGAATCAGAGGCAAAATGACTTCTAAATAAACCTAAAGATACACAAATTCAGGCGAGAGATTATTCCAACATCTATACAATAATACAATAGACATCTATTAAAATACAAAAAGACTCCAGTATGGCTAGTAACAGAAATTTACAAGACATTATTTATTTAATACATAATACTTACAATGGAACCCACAAACATATTTATAACCCACAATTAATATAATGTGTCAAAAAGCAAGAAGACTCCAAGACCAATAGTCAATACTAATACGTTATAAATTATTCCTGCAAACAACATTAATACTGTAATTTATATGCCCAAAGTAAATAAATAAGACAATAAACCAAAATATGACCAAGACGACGAAGTACACAGAACAAATGACATAATTATGCCAAATGCCAACATACCTGTAGCACGGGTGGAGAACTTCTGATCTAGAGTATGCATACTGTGATTAGAGACCCCACAGATTAGCTATGAGAAGGAAGAGAACTGTTATGGCTGATTGGTGCATCTTTTGTAACAGTCCGTGCTCCAAGATTAAACAAATTGTAGGTACAGCACCTGCAAGAAAAGCATCATTTGAGATTACATATGATGGGGGACTTCTGAAACAATCGTGATGTTAGAAGTGACTTCATGACGAAACTGTGTCTCCGTCAAAGTTCACGTCGGACCCTGATATCCTAAAACCAACTGCCTCTTTTGGACCGCTTGGTTGTTTATGTTCCTCAAAGGCCGACTATATCAAGGGCAATTTTTTTGATTGTCACGTTTTTCTATAGTATTTGCATTATACCGACAGCATTTTCGGATGGTGTCATGTTTTTCTATAGTATTTGCATTATACCGACAGCATTTTCGGATGGTGTCATGTTTTTCTATAGTATTTGCATTAAACCGACAGCATTTTCGGATGGTGTAAAGTGCCGTAGCTATAGGTCGAAAAATTTAAAAAAAAGAAAGCGTTCTCAAAATTAAAATATGCGTTCCGGAACTTATATTATCCGTCTTGTTCAATATTAAAATTGCTACTTACCATAGTTCACCTCTGACGTGATAGCATCGTACACGTGTTTTTCGGTATTTCACGGAAGACAAAAGTTCCACAATAGTGAATAGCATTGAAACTACTTTACATACAGTTACATGCGTCTAGTATATTAAATATTTGTTGGAAGATATCTTGGAAATGAAATTAAATCTTAAGTAACTTACTTCATATAAAATATTTTATTTCGTTCCTCCAAACAGCAAATGCGAGAGACGGCCCGCTCGCCATTCAATAAAGAAGCCTTACTCATCAAAATGATATCGAAAATTTGCATTGATATTGCATTGAAACTACTTTACATACAGTTACATGCGCCTAGCATTTTAAATATTTGTTGGAAGATGATCTTGGAAATGAAATTGAATCTTACATAACTTCCTTCATCTAAAATATTTTATTTCGTTCCTCCAAACAGCAAATGCAAGAGACGGCCCGAGCGCCATTCAATAAAGAAGCCTTAATCATCAAAATGATATCGAAACAAGATTTTAACATGGTCTATGATGATTCCAATAAGCGCGGGACTCCAGCTCATATTTCATCTAAGTGCACTGAGAATCGAAGGGATGAAGTCTTACAAGGCCATTAGACGACGAGGCCTGGCCCCTGGTTGCTCTCCTGGAAGGTTGAAAATATGCAGATTAAGCTGCCCAGGAGAAAGAAAAAAGCAAAATTGAATTAGAACCGGCTGGAGTTTTACCGGATTTCAGGCCCAGTCAGCAAATCTCGCTCTGGATGAGCTCCGGCGAGACAATGGAAGTTGGAAACCATATTTTTCAAGCCAAGTCAGCCCTCTTTTGTTTCTTGTTTTTTTCCAGGGTTCTTTTTTTATTTTATCTTTTTTTTTCTTTTCATGCCAGGGTCGCCCGCGGGAGTGGGCTCAGATGGAAAATCGCGAAAAGTTTTTGGATAGAAATTTATAATGTCGCTGCTGTTTATTCGGTGGGGAAAAAGAAAGGAGAACTGACCTCCGATTTCCCCTTTTTCTTCCTACGCCTTTTATTTTTCTCTGGGAATAGGGGTTTTGTAAAGAAATCCCTCAGGAACAAACGACTCGGGAATCGACAAAAGACAAAGCTCGGATTAAAAAGGAGCGCGGCACATATGTAGCAACAATCTCTGAACGCAATAACGCCGCTGAACAGTCTGAAAGTGATCTGGCGTTTTTCTCTTGTGCAGTTCAACCCCGGGTAACCGAACTAAAGGGGAGGGAGGATGGCGGTTATTACGAAAATAACCGGGGTTCGGTTATTCAGGTTTTTTTTTTATAACCGCTCAAAATAAACCTTTTTTTTGGGGGGGGGGGGGTTAAAAAAAACGCCGTTTGTAGACGAAATTTTTTATTAATATTTTTTCACAGGAAATCAATCCATTGGCCAATATTTATCTCTGCAACGTCGCTTCCAACAAAGATCCCCGACTTAAAATCCAACGATTGCTTCACCATCTTAATGATTTTCAAGAGCTTTTTCGAATAATTCCATGATCATCTCTCACTTCAAGCCTCTTCCATTACCTGCAGGCCGACATGGGGAATTTTTTGCGCCCTCTTCGCCGAAGTGACAGCGAACTTGAACTACTCTCCGCTTCCACACAGAAAATCTTCCACTTTATGGAGAAAAGAACAATCAACAGAACAGACACGCATGTGCTTTGACACTCGCATTTTAGTTTGTTTTTGTGGACTTCTTTATTTGATTAGTTTTTTTTTGCTGTCTTGTTTGTTGATATTGTACACTTCATTCTCATATTTCTTTCCTGATTACAGTTTTTGTTTGTATATGGTTTTATATCATATTCCCCTTTTTGATTTTGTGTATTATCCCAATTTTTTAGATTTGTATTTTGTAACTTTTTTTCATCTCTCTGCCTTCGCCTTTATTTTCTAGACAGTATAGGATCGTCTTCCGATGTCTCTTCCACTTCATGTCCGCTACACTGTTTAAATAACCAAAAGGTTATAGTCGCAGGGGCATGAAGTGATGTTCTGTTCTGTTCTTAAAGACCCTTTCAGTAAACCGCCAACCAACGAAGGAAGCGGTTGCCTCGAGGAAGCGGTTGTCGTTGATTGACCTGAGAGGATGAAATTCAAAGCTTCATAACTTGGTAAATTTTAGTCTAATCGAACCTAAAATCGGGGCTTATCTTCCAATCCGGTGTTTTACCCGGTTATTGGATTTAAAAAATAACCTGTTATAACAGGGATAAAAAAAATAACCGAAAAACCCGGTTAACCTAAACAAAAAAAAAACGGTTTTCGGTTAAAACCAGTAGGTTTTTCCCATCACTAGGGTGTATGCCTTTTCAGATAACTAATTTTTCGGTAAAGCCATGAACATCCATTACTATTTTGTATCTAATTACAATATGTAATTCTGATCGATTAAAACGATTTCAAAACTCTCTTTGTCGGCTACACTTGTGTTCTTTATTAAAGTTAACCCTCCGTCGGACACAGGTTAACAATATCGTAATTAATATTTCAATGGGATTAATCTTAAATCAACCACTGAGCCTCTTGGGGTGGCTTAAAAGTAATGAGTGAGGATATCGTTGCCAAATGTCGGAATTATTTCCTTGCAGTACAAGACCTCGTTCGCTGAGAAAATTAAATTATAATTTCAATTAAATCTCTTATTCATAATTTCATATTCGAGGTTCCATCAACGAGGCATTTTAAACTATCATAGACATTTAGGCCGTATTGCTTTAGTAGTCTTGCACCTGCTCTGTTTATTGCGTACATGATCTCACTTATGGAAATGACACATTTACTTGAAAAACGGAACCGCCGCTTAACCTACATCTAACAACTCTTAGTCTTACGTGATGCTGCAATTCCTCATTTCACATTTAAATTGCGCATTTGATTCCTACAATAAAATAGTGAAACACATTTTATTTGTATTATAAGAGCAGTCAATCAGCATATTAGCTAAATTGAAAGATGCTCATAAGAAACTGAAATGATGGCAAGTTTAATCTTTCCGCATATCGGATATATCACCTAATATCTTACAGCGCTTTTTAAATATAATCCACAAAAAGTTGTTGAAATAAAATAAGGAAGTAAGACTTCTTTGCGTCCAAAGAATGTGAAAAAATAAACAGAATCTTCATTTCTTGGCTTTCAATGTTGTTAGAACAAAGAATAACATCTTAATACTTTTAATTTTTCTGAATTTCAGCTATATGTTACAGCTTTATTTTTTTTAGCGATTTTATAGCTTTGTATAATCTCTTGAGTCCCGCCTGGAAATTCGCAAGCTTGTCCAGCATTTTGGACTAACTGAATAAAACCATTGATCAGTCTTCAAATTTCTGGCTCTGTTTCGACAATGAATTCAAAAAAAGAGTAACCGATTCTTATCACGAAGAAATAAATCCTTCCCTCATATAATAGCTTCAATGGGTTTTTTTCCATGTGAAAATAGCAAATAGGAATTAATAGCAGTAGTTAAAAATAAATATGAATTTTAAAATGTAATGAAATTATTTTTTAGGGAAAGCTATGAAAAATACTTTCAAATATTTATACATTTTTGGAGTGAGTTTATAGTACTAAGAGCAAAAATAAATCTTACCTACATTTTTAGAAAGATTAGCAAGTTTTATACAAATGCTCATATAGAGCAATTCTTTTGTAAAATGGTTTCCTTTTTATGAAAGAAAAGTGATAACCATCGAAGAGCTAGAATTGTATCATATAACGAATGAAGTAACTTCAAGAAATAACAAGTAATATAAAAAAATTTAAAAGTCAATTCCTACTTCGGTGATTCGAGATATAACGAGAAATGTACTGCGCATGCGCAAAGATATGGCTAAAATATGGGGGTGCTTCGATGATCCCATGAGCCATCCATATATCCAAGAACCAAGTGTGTAATGTTAATAGTTTTCGAGATATAATGAAAAATGTAGTGCGCACGCGTCATGCAAAATATGAAATGACAGACAGACAAGAAAGCGAATTAATATTGCATTGTCATCTAGTTCTGAGCTATGTTTAAAGTTTCAAGTCTCCAGCTCATCGGGAACTTAGTATAAAATCGATTGCAAAATTTGAACAAGATATATATGTATATATATATATATATATATATATATATATATATATATATAGGGACAGTGTGAACTAATAGTAGGAATTGAAAAAAAAAACTGACGCAAACTTTTAAAATATACCTTACTTTCAAATCCACGTGACGAACCTTAGGCAACGTGTAATAAGGCTAAGTGGTTGTTTGGCATAAGCTGTCAACGTCGTTATCATCAGCAGGAGTGATATATCCGGTTCAGATAATCAGAAGTTGGCCTACATATTTTACAAGAGAATTCTAAACCTTAATTATTTAACGATCAACCATTTTATCTATTCTTAATTTCAATATCGATTCAAGATTTTCCTAGAGAAGACTGTAGCCGGGGTGAAAAGGCCTCGGCTTCGGAGCCAGAGGGTTTTTGGCTCGAAACCCGATTCCACTGAAGATCCGTCGTGTATTGGGTTGTTGCACGTTAAATCATGGGGGCCAAACGTCCTCCCACTCTGGCGGTGCGAAAGTTTGGAGAGGGGTTGCCAGCTCAAGTGTCATCCTCGTCATCTGACCACGATTCAAAATGGTGTTACGTCCCAAAATAGCCCTCGTGTTGCTTCGAAACGGGACGTTACTATAACTAAACTAAACTATAAACTACACTATGAACTAAACTATAAACTAAACTAAAAACTAAACTAAAAACTAAACTAAAAACTAAACTAAAAACTAAACTATAAACTAAACTAAAAACTAAACAATAAACTAAACAATAAACTAAACTATAAACTAAACTAAACTAAACTAAACTAAACTAAACTAAACTAAACTAAGCTATAAACTAAACTATAAACTAAACTAAACTGAGCTATAAACTAAACTATAATGCTTTAGCTCTTAAATTCTCCAATGAATCCTTCTTACTTTTGTTCCATAAAGAACATCCAACGAACACTCATGACATTTGTAAAATAATTGTAATACTAATAACTTCTTAAAAATTTTACACAACACTGCATTTCAAGAAGTTTCCTATCTTCTATTTCTCGTTCGTCTATCGGCCACTCATCGCTAAGAAATTTCTTTGGTGCGAAGGTGTTGTTCAATTAATATTTTACATCTTGAGACAATTAAAAAGAACGATTAATTATTTGAATGTTTTATATTTTACCAAAGAATCGAAGAACAAAAATTCGGACGACTTTGAAAACAAAAAAACTTAACATTTTATTTACAAATCGGAATTAAAACTTTTAATGGGACTCTCGTGCATCTATGCGCAGATGAGAAAAATTATAAATCGACAACCTATGAGCAGTCGAAAGTCGAAGTAGTTAATTTTTATTAAATCAAAATTTATTTACAAGATGTTTATCAGTCATCATCATCATCAAGGGAAGCGGACAGTCACCGCTTTTTGACACGTAATAACATGTTACGAATTTTTAAATAATATTTGCTCATTTTCCAAAATTTCAAATTTGTCCTTCGTGATATCCATTAATTTCTTTAAAATTCCACAAATGAATTTAAATTGCTTATTTTCAGCT
The DNA here is from genome assembly GCA_013235015.1 of Araneus ventricosus. Classification (NCBI taxonomy): domain Eukaryota; kingdom Metazoa; phylum Arthropoda; class Arachnida; order Araneae; family Araneidae; genus Araneus; species Araneus ventricosus. The sequence continues at coordinate 7,798 of BGPR01005561.1, read as the reverse complement.
GTTCTTCATGTATTTTTATAAAAGTTTATTGCTTTGGGAAACTTTATGAACACTAGACAAGATTTTGTATCTATTGTTATTAATACATATGAACACAAAGTTTTAGCTGCGTTTTCTTATCAATGAATCGACTTCGGTTTCTAAGCGGCTCTCAGTTTAATTAAAATGATCAGTACTTAAAGGCAAATAGCATAAAGAAAATGGATACAAAATTTAAATTTAAAGAAATTCTTTTTGGGGGCAATAAGTGAGGGGACGAATTTTTGAAAAAGAACTTTAATTCGCAATTTTAGTTCATTTTTTGACTCAATATGAATCCAAACATTGATTAATACCAGTCAGGAAATTTTGTGTCACTTGAGAGTCAGTAAAATGGGATAATTTAGGTAAAAAATGGGGAAAATTACAGAAAAAAGCAAAACACGCTAGCAAAAATTCCAATCCATATATTCAAATTATTTCTCTACACACCACATTTACAGCTATGGTGAAGCCAATGAACTAGGATCTAAGAAATACTTGCATTTACAAGAAAGTTATGGCCAGTAGAGTATTCTCTTATTAAAAATTTCACAAAATGCATAGGTATAATCAATATTAAGCAGCTCTAAATCAAAAACTATTGATCTCAAAACTATATCTCTAGTTCATTGTTTTTACTACACTTAAGATAACATATATACAAAACTTCAAGGAAATATATAGATAATATTTTGAGATATCGTGTTTTGCGTAAGTAACTTTTGACAAAATATAAGTTTTTCAAAAAACGCATTTAAAGTTTTAATTTTTTTTTTTTGTGTGTGTGTGTGTGTGTGTGTGTGCTTTTCACTAAAAATATATTTATTTAACTTCTTTTGAAATTTGTCACATTTGCAAGATATACCTTCTTTATTCAGAATCTTATCACATTTTTACATTCTGAGAACCCATAATTTTTTTCTAGCGTTTTTTGTTCCTGCCAAAGACTGTCTCTTAGAAGTGACGATTCTACGGTTATTGAGGTTAAAATATTATTTCAATGTATATATTGGCCAGGAACTATTCCCAGTTCATGAAACTCTCTTTTAAGACCATTGAACTTAAGGCAAAAATAATTCTTCTCTGCATTTTCAGAAAGACAAAAACGTTTGAATTGTAAAATGCTTATACAGAACAATACTGTTCTGTTAGATGGTTTCCCTTCTTGTTAAAGAGTAAACATAATTGTCTAAAAGCTAAAATTTTACAATATAATTAGGGAAAAACTTGACAAAACAAATATAGTGACACAAAAGTTAAAAATTTTCCAAAATATGTCACAATTCAGGCGACGACTGAATTGTTGAATTTTACGCCTGCATCCCTACGTTACGTTATTATGAAGAAAAGAAGAAAAAAAGACTCTAATGCATTTAGGAATAAACACGTTGAAAAAACTTCACTCATTTCTAAAAAAAATTAATTAATTAATAAAAACTGCCATCAAATATAGCGAGCGGATAAAAAGTGTACCCACTGGAAAAAAAGGGACATTTATGCTTAAATAATGCACATTTCAG
>BGPR01005560.1:69252-92034 GCA_013235015.1 Araneus ventricosus | reverse complement strand
GGTAGGCTCAGCCGTGGCAGGTTGTAATAATAATAATAATAATAATATGAGACTTCCTTGAAAGGGTTTAGTAGCTCTTGAAGTTTACGCATTTTAGAGGCAGGCAAGGGAATATTTAAAAATTTGGAAACACAGTTTTATTCAAATTAATTTTTAAAAAAAAAGGCCAGAAAGTTCACTTACATAAACACAGTTAACAACCATAGAAGTGAAAGAGGGCAACAAAACAATGCATAGCATCAAGTCATCGTTCAGAAGCTATCATAGGAATATCAAAATTCGTTAGGTCCTGTTTGATTCACAACTGACCTCACAGAATCACACAGTTGCATATCTATCGAATCAATCAGATTTTTCAGCGTTCTAAACGAAAACATTAATTCTTGCAATCAGAGGTAATTTCTGGGACATAAGTTTTCAAAATGTAAAGGAGGATAATTTCTGTAAAGGTTGCTTCCCAGCGCACATTTATTTGTTGCTAGAAAGTTTTATAACGGTGGCTTTCACTGAAAGGAAAAGGAAAAATGATTTTTATACTTTTTCGTATACGAAGTATACAAAGAGAAAGTATTGTAATCGTCAAAAAATTCAACCTCAAGATTTTGATGAATCTTCAATTTTAGATCTCCCTGAGGCCAAAAAACACAATATTGGAATTATGTCTGTCTCTTTCTCTGTGAACCGATCAGAATTATAGATCTGTATCAAATTTTAGACCAAATCTGTCAAAGTGTTCACTGTCTGTCGGTTTGTACATTCACGTGCATGTGAACGCTATATCTCCAATACGCAATGATTTAGATAAATGAAGTTTGATACGTGATCTTCTAACTGTAATAGTAGGTCTGCATCAAATTTGGTTTTAATCGGTCGAAAAAGAGGGGTTCAAAATGCGCATGCGGTTTTCGATATACTATGATGCACAAAACGTTTCATATTGTGTACTGCCGCCCGCTTGCGTATTTTACTCTCACTTGCATTGTTGCCCTTTCGCCTTGCTGGGATCTTGAAGGGCAATATATATCTGAGTACTCGTGGTGGTGCTGGCCTTGCTGAAGGTCTGCAATTTTTTTTGCAGGGGGTGACACTTTTTGTGAAACTATCAGTACATTGGAATGCAGAAAAAAATCCAATATAGACTGATGCCTGGCATTAGTGTGTTTAATATTAAATTTAAATGTATTAATTTTATTATATATATTTCGTCGATTTTCAATAGTTTTTGAAGTTAACATAAATTTTAGTGCTTCTTGAGAGGCATTTTGAGCTTAAAAATATCACAGTCGGTCAATATGAGAGAAAGCTGTCAAAGTAATAAAAATATACGAAATAACTTACCCAAACACTCAGCAATTTTTTCAGCTGAAATATCTTCGTGATCTTGTAAATAAATTTCTTTGATCTTTTTCAGACTTTCACGGTAAGGTGAACTATCCTAGTATTATAAATTAAGAAAGTACATTCATAAAAACATTATTTAAAATGAACCAGTGATTAATCAATATTCTTAATATAAGAATTATTAAAAAACATTTACAATCAATATATTAGATGCCATTCTTTTCCAATGTATTAGATGTAACTTGCTATAAAATAATGACGGTGAGAATTTATGAATTTAATTTTTAAACTCAAACTTTCATCACTAGAAGGCTTTAAATTTGATGAAAATATTTGAAAACTAGAAAATCACCCGTCATGGTTTGACTGGTGCAAATTGCCTCTTCATTCGAGAGATTTCTCTTCAAATTTGACGTTTTCAAATAGATATATATGCGAGAGAAATGTTTAACATTGATTGAAAACAAATAAAACAAACATATGTTTTATGACAGGAAATGTTTTACATATTATTTAAATATTTCTTTATTCAAAAAACCTCTTGGTAAACAACATTCTGTGTGAAGCATTTTTCGTTGTTTAATAATTTTCCTTGTACTTCAGATCTCTTTGTGTAAATTTTAACGTGATGGGAATCCTAGACAATTGAAAGTGCAACATAGAGCTGTCAATGTGGAAAGACAGGCTCATAGAGGTAAATTCCAACATGATCGAAAGTTTGCCCCTGCGATTTGTTGATAATCATCGTATAAGCTGGAATTGGCGGGAACTGGCGGCGGTTGAGAACGAATGGTAGATTCACGTCACTGGTGGCTAATTTAATTCTTGGCAAGAAAACAACATCGCCACGATTGCATTCAGATACAATTTGGCGTCCACACTATATCACGCGCATGATATACCGCTGACGTAATTTATTACTTTCTATTAAAAAACGGAAATTAATTTGAAATATAGGATTAATATAATTTAAAATTTCTCGGGAACTATTGATCATAGCGAGATAAATTTTATATCAATCGATAGCAAATTTTATTTCACTATTTTATAGCTATTAAATTTGAAATTAGAACGACAATTACTCTTTTAAAATTAAAATTACTGAAATTTAGGTTCTCTAACAATGAAATAATGCCGTTTAACGTCTCTCAGTGCTATGGCGAGAGTTTTATTGTTGGTGACGTCAGAGAGTTACCGGAGGATCTGGGCTATTATATTAGTAATATCAGCAAAGCTTCCAAGACTCAAAATGCGTTTCTTACAAGAGTATACAAAATAATAAGCTGGAGAGATTACACTATATGTAGTAACTACAACTTATTTGCACAGAAGACTAACACATACTTTGCATATTTGCTGAGAAACAGCAATAACATAATTTAATCATTCATAAATCAACTGAGTCAATTATATATTACATTATAAATCTAGTTACTTGTGTCATCATATCACAGGCCGTATGGTGATTTCACATCCTTTTTCCTGCACCAAAATACTCAACAGATTCAAAAATGAAATTTGCCAGGCACACTTTACTTGTGTACCTGAATAGCTTTTATTGTAACACTAATTTTTGAAACTAATTGTTAAATTTCGGACGAATCTCAACTTTAAACACTTTTATACTAATACGTAATATCAAAAATAAGAGATACAACCTATTACACGCATTATCATTCGAAATACTAAGATAAAGTTTGCTTGGGTTATATCAAGGAGCTCTACAAATAGTTTTTGAAAAATTCTACAGTAATCAACATTATTATTAACTGTGTAGATTCAGAAATAAAACAAACTGTATTTATTACATACATGATAAATTGTATTTTTCTGCTTTGATAATGATAAAACTGCACATTGAGATATCACTAAATGAAGAAGCACAACATTAAGTGCTCTACTGTTGCCCATAAATCTCAAATTATACCATGGATTTATCATCAACATTTTGGAGGAAACCATTTGCAGTATTAAAGGTATTTCAACGCATTCAAAACAACTTAGAAGACCAGCTTCTTATTGGCATGTATTTCTTATGATTTGCTATTAAAAAAGGAGGAGGGTCGCCAAGTCCAAGTAAACACAAATTCTAAATAAACCATCTAATGATTTTCAATGTAAAGTTTCCTAATACCTGGAACAGAAAATAAACATATTTCCAAACGCTTATAGAACAAAATAATGTATTTGAATTATCGCTTCTAATAAAACAAAAAATAACGTGTGTGCGTGTGTGGGTGGGTTGGCGCTCTACAGGGCAAACCGATTAATCTAGAGATATGATATTTGGCACAAACATACTTTGAAGGGTGGGAATGTGCAACTTGGAGTACTTTTTTTTAAAAATTCTGATTAATTAAAAATTAAGTGAAGTTTTGACGTTTTTCCTTAATAAATTCGGAAAATATTACAGTACAAAAATTATTTTTACACCATTACAAAAGGCAAACAATTACCTTTTCAATTATATCAATTAAGTTACTGTACAATTTTTCATGTAATTTTATATTTAAAAAAATATATTTAGGTATAATTTAAAACAAAACTTTTCTTTTCATGAATTAAACAAATATTTATTGTCGTGTTTCTCTTCCATTGTTAAAAGCTAAGGAATTTACTTTCTTTTTTATTTCATCAATTTTAATTTGAAGTCAATATACAAAGACCTTTAAGATAGTTAGTATATTAGGAAATACATTAAATACGCTAGAAGATGTTTTAGTTTCATTTATCAGCTTGTTCTAATCCAAATGACGAGCGTAAAATGTGGCGAACCATTTTAATGTTGAAATCAAATGCGTATTTTGTATGAGGAATAATAAAGTGAAGTTGGCGCCGTCAGGATGCTAAGGGAAATTCATGTAGACAATGAACAGAACGGGTGCAAGGCTAATAATAAAGCATGGGTTAAATGTCTATCGCAATTTAAAATCACTCTTTTAAGGGAAACCTTGAATATACAATTATGCATAAGAGATTCAATTGAAATTATAATCCCGGAGAACAAGTTGATCGCTGAAGGCGGGTAGTATCTACATAAAAACATACTTGATATTCACCTTCATTTCAATAGTTTCCATTTTCTTTTCCAACTGACTAATGAAGTCAACGGGATCAAATTCTTTTGACGAATCAGACTTCAGAGCAGCTTTAACAGCGAGACACTGAAGAATAGCGCCATTGTATCCATTGGGATGATGATGTGTTATACGAGAACATTTTTCAACATCTCTCTGAAAGAAAGTCAGTACAAATGGAATATTGCTATTGGCGAGACAAAGTGACACCAACAAAGTCAGAGAAAATTTTAATTTTTGTTTTGTTGATGTATGAAATGTTTGGAAATGTAAATATATAAGTAGTGTATACTTAAATACTTCCCTAGATTCCTTCTGCACATTTACATAACTGTTGTTTTAAACAATTAAAAAAAGAGAAGTGTTATCGTAAAAGTACTATAAATCAAACAGGCGAATGCATTCATAATTATTCAACTGAAAGCATGAAAGAATGTTAAGAAAAAAATTCTTTTAGATAAAAGAAAAGATTGAAGACTTGAAGGTCCACAGAATTGAATGAAATTTGATTTAAAGTCTAAGGTAGGGGGAAAAAAGGTAGGGAAAACTAGGGGTAATTGACCCTACGGGATTTTCTCAGATTGTGAGATAATTGGTAATTTGTGTGTGACATTTTTATTTGACCTTTGGTCACATAATCTATTGAAGGGGAGTTTCACTCCACTCTGAAAAGCCATCATAATGGTGTGTAGATAAATACGTTTTGGGGATCCAAAAGTAAATTTTCATTTTTTCATACCTCAGCAGATAGTTAGTTTACTATTGAAGATGTGATGAATTGTTTCTGAGTTTTAAGCATATTTCTAGCTTTAATTTGATATACAATGTTATTCAGTATCTTAATTATAACCAATTTAATTTTTAGATTATTTAGAAAAAGTCAATTTAGGGATACTTAACCCTAAAAAGTTAGGGATATTTGACCCTATCAAAAGCTATTGCAGCTTCGATGTCGTAACCAACCGAAGCAAATTTTGTGGTTGGAATCAGTTTTCTTTTGCGTTGAGTTTGTCGGCAATATAGAGAATAATTATTTAAAAATTGTTTAAGTAATTGTTTAATAAATAAAATTTCTTTTCAATGTGATAATTTCAAATAATGGAAATAATTATTTTTTGTAAGAATTTTACAAATAATTAAAATTTATTTATTCCCTTTTTTCTCCCTTGCAAAAAACTCCCCGATTTTTATTCATTTATTATTTTAATAAAAATATTTTGCTCGAACTATTTGTCATCGTTTGGTTTCTTTTAACGTTTCGCTATTTCATTAAGAGCTCACCTCTTTGTTGGTTTGAATTTGCTCGTAGAATATATTTTTCTTCTCTTGCTTTTGTTTGCATTATAAAATTAGGAGAGTCGAGTAAGTCTATTTAGCTTTTTCAATTTCTTGATTTGTACAACATTTTTAAAACCCTTTCTTTTCACATTGGTGCTATTATATTCCATTCTAATTTTACCCAAACCGGCAATTCTTTAATGCGCTATTGACGTTTCCACTTCCCAATTCCATTGCTATCATATTTATCATTTAATTAATTCAATATTTTATTTGTTTACTCAAGTTTGAACTAATTTAATTACGATATTTAAATTAATGAGTAGACTAATTTAACTTATTAGCTAGAATTTTATTAATAACAAATGCGTTTTATGAATGTCATGTTATTTAATTTTTAATATTAATTTCATTAATTTTTTTGAAAATTAAGACTGTTTTAATTCAGTTCTTTTAACCTAATATCGGAATTTCGCGCATATCCAAATTATCGAAAGAATTTAAATACTCTTTGCAAGTAGGGTCAAGTATCCCTAGCCTAGGGTCAAGTAACCCTAAGGTTAGGGATACTTGACCCTGTGTAATGCCATGAAATATATTTATTATGTGATTAAATGACACATCAATTTGGCATAAGTGTATTTCTCATTCTTCAATGTATATCCTTTTACTATCAAAATTTTAGAGAAATATAAGAAAAAGTAAAAGTAGGGTCAATTATCCCTGGTTTCAAATATAATATTGCTCAATCAGCATAACAAACACCAAAAACTTTTTGAGCGATAAGGATAATCTAGTTAAATAAGGTTTTTTAGTACAAGAGCAAAATCTGATTCAATTGTGAAAATTATTTATATAGAAAAACCAATTCATAGAATACCTTTACAAAGAATTTGCATGAATAAAGCAACTTTAATTAAGAAAATAATGCAAGTTTTTTGAATATTTAGTTATATCACCACCATGTATAGAATAACTTCTGCTAGAATTTGTACAAATTTGGCAACTTCAATAAGGAAAACAATACGAGTCTTTAAAATATTTAATTTGATTTATTGACGAAATCCAATACAAAAAATAAAATACGGAATTAACCATTAAAAAGAATTAGAACCGAAACTCATTTGCAATAGGGGAAAATCACCCTCATAACAATTAAATAACATAAAATAATAGAAGGTCTCTCAAACATTTTGAATTCACTATCCTTTTTCTGGACTGAAAATTTGTCAAAACGCTATTTTGAGCCAAAAATTTTTGTCCCAGCCCTAAATTAGAAAAAAAAAATTTAAAAAAAATCAACCATTAATTACTGATAGATAAAGGAATGTTCAATTTGAAAAAGTTATTCAGCAAATTTAATGAAATATTTTGATTTAAGATTATTTTCTTAACAATTTTCTTGATAAATATTGAACAGCTTAAAAAATATAGAAGACTCTGCTTAATGTGATCACTTCGGGACTTAAGAATTTTGACAACATTAACCAATTGATAATAATAACCGAATTGGGTAAAACCAACTATATTTTTATTACATCAAGAGAAAAGAAACAAAAACGGGAAAAAACTTATCTCAGGGTTATCTATAAGTTATTTCAAAAATAACAATTAAAAAATTCATTAATTGTTGCTTGACGACAATTAATCAACAGTTCATTTATATATTGTTCGTACTCATATTGTTTTCTAAAATTTGTTGAACGATCCTGTACGCAGAGTTTCACAATATCAAGAGCTTGCCTCATTTCTGCGTTCGTTGGAGGGTTTTCTTCAACACATTCGTCCGCTTCGGAATCATCAACTTTTATTGCTTGGTCTTGCTCACAAACAGCTTGGCAAATTTCCAAGTCTGTTAGGCCCGGTGCACACTGGCCGATTTGTGTCGTTGAGCAATAAAATATAACAATAGTAACCCACGTGCACCCTCTGTGGCTCCACAGGGGGCATGATGGTTACTATTGTTATTTTTATAGCTTCAACGACACATATCGGCTAGTGTGCACCGGGCCTTATTATGGCAGCTGCTGGAATGTCCTCGTCAATGGCCATCCACTCTTCATACTCTTCCTTTAGCATACCTTCAGGAGGTTCAATGACAATTACCGACGGTCACGTCCCTGCCCGATAAATGGACGACCTTCAAAGACAGGTCATGAAAAATAAACCCTGAAATTCTTGGGATATGTGGGGGAAAGTGCCCCCTGATGTTTCCTTACAAGTCGAGCAAGAAATTCTACGAACGTCAATCGCAAACGCTGGTTGAAAATGAGGGTTCGGTCAATTCTCTACTTCAAAACTGATAACATTAAACGATGTAGTGATCACACGAAAGAAATAATTTTGTGTACTTTTGAATACGTTGATTCGGGACCAGAGGTTTTTTATAATATAAAGCGAATGATAGCATTAACCGCGATCACATTAAGCGGCGTCTACTGTAGAACAATGTGAAAGTTTTTTTTTATACTCAGTGTTTTCTTTGTAAGCTACAACTTAAGAAGCCAGGCAATAAACTATTCAAGCAGTAACTTTACCGAAAAAAGAATCAAATTCAAAGGAAATTTCAGCTAATATACTGAAATATACCTGAAGGGACCCATCTGTTTTGTTATGACCAAACAATGCAATCGGTGCAATCCTCATAGCTGCTCCATTGCCATAAGATCCAGAACCATTAAATTGCATTTTTCCAGGTAGAAAGATATCTTTAAAATGTGTTTCTTTTAAAGTGTGGAATACATCAATCGTGTTTATTCCATAACCTCGTTTTGGCTGACTAAAATATTCATCAACAAATCTGCAATTTAAAAAATAATTTTCTTGTTTCAAAACAATGAATAAGTACTAATGAAGAAACAATTTTAGCAGATAGTATTTTTTAATCAGAAAGAAAACATGTAAACTAATAATTATGTGACATTTAAAATTAGGCAAAAGGAATTGCTTATACTAATATCAAGTTCATATTAGGTGCATTAATACAGCATTGAAAATAATGATCAAGAAATAAAAAAACTTACATTTTAACAAAAATCTCTCATATCGCGATACATTCAGAACAATTTCAAATGAGATTTTCACAACAATATTGTTTTTCAATCTTATAAGCTCTAATATTATCCAAGCCATAAAAAAAGAGAGGTGCTAAATTTGAACCTGAATAAAAACATTTCGGGTTGAAATATTCAATTTCCTTATTAAAACATTTTATTAATAAATAAACACTTCACCTTTAACTCTAAGATTTAATATTTTTTATTGTAATAAGATTTAATTTACCAATCAAATATTGCACAAGAAAGATTATTATTTCAGATATATTATTGTGAAAAAAAAGTGTTATTCCTTCTATTCTACGCAGCAAATAAATATATGTTACAAGGATGGGTTGAAAAAATGTTTAAAAGGGTAATAAAAATTATTTATTAATATTAAACGGAAAAAACAAAAGGAAATTACGAAGCATACTTGCCGATCACTTTTCCACATAATCATCAAAACTATTTAGGCATTTATCTGAACGCAGGACCAACTTGTTTAACCGGGCTTGATATAAATCACGTCCCCGCACATTGAGTCAATTCTCGACAGCTGTTCTCATATCACTGTCTGAAGAGAACCTTGTTCCAGATAAGCGTTCCTTCAATTTCGGAAGAAGGAAATAGTCATTTGACCATCGTGAAGCCATCCGACGCAAATACCCTGTCATGTAGTGATGGTGACATCCTCCCACATGACAATACCCTACTGTTCGCAAAACTCAAGAATTGCTGAAAAGTTCAAGTGGGAAGTCTGGAGCCACCTCCCATAGAACACAAATTTGGCACCCAATCTGGGTCCCATCAAGGTTCTCTTCAAACAATGATGTGAAAACAGCTGCAGAGAACTGGCTTAATGGGCAGGGACGCGATTTCTAACAAGCCGGGTTAAACAAGTTGCACAAGCGTTGAGATAAATGCCTAAATAGATTTGGTGATTACTCGGAAAAGGGATAGGCTGCCCATTGTTAATAAATAATTTTATATTTCCTTTGAAACCTTTTTATGGATCCATCCTCGTAAATAAATGCAGTGGCGTAGCAGCATTTATTTACGAGGATGTTCGATAAACTCATCATAAAGCAGCAACGTTTGCCGCTTTAGATGAGTTTGCACCATGCTGCCTTCCTTGACAAGCTACATAAGGCACATAAACCTCAAAATTAAAATAATAAATTTCAGGAAGGAAACAACACTTCATTAGTAGCATAATGCATCGTTTTACAGCCATGATCTCTGCAGATAGATTGCAAATTTGTACATCCACCAATAGTCTTCCTTTCACATACTGGCAATTTACCAACAAAAGGAGGATTTAAAAAAAAAACGTATTAATTTCATTAGTTATTTTTTATGTATATGCAACCAGCATATACATAAAAAAAATAACCTTAAACAAATAAAAGTGTAAAATCCGGCATTCTATAGAATGCCGAAAACTAGTCGGCGATGTATGAAACAATTAACATTTCACACATTTCCTAGGCATTTTGTAGAATGCCAAATGACAAACCGGCAAAGTATGAAATACATTGTCGATTCGAATTTATAAGAAACAAAATTAAGTGAAATTCAAACTAATTTCCTTCCTTGATGTAACAAGTAGGTTCCCATTTATTTTTCTTTAATAACAAAGGCATAAACTTTGACATGTATATCTTTAATTTTCCTTCACCTATTTTGAATAAAAGATTTTTAATGGCACTCTCTCATTATTTTTTAAAAAATAAAATTTATATTTTTAAGGAATGCATGTCTATTAAATAATAGCTTTGTCATGAAGTTCTTTTTCATACTTTGCCTAAATAGCATTTGTCATGCTAAAGAATGCCTAGGAATATCCAATTTCACTGTATAAGTTTCTTCTGTTTATTGAATGCTGACGTTCCATACATTGCCGAAAACATGTACAATGATTCAGCTAGTTGCTGCTCTTACATATACAATTGTTTTCCTGCACGTCTAATTTTGCCGCCCTTTTCGTAATGCCGCCTGAGGCAGAGTGCGTCCTCTGCCCCACCCCTTTAGCTGAAATGAATACCACTGAATAAATAGAACATTTCACATAAAATGTATAGCAAGAAATATCAGGCACCACTGATATGGAATTTTTGACATTACTTTTATAACTGGTTTTATGAACTATTGACGTCATTAGTTTGTAATAAAAAATATCACTGTTTAATATTAATTGAAGCTGCCTTGCTCATAAGAAAGTATTATGAACGAGCTTATTTCTAAAATTCAGATACATGAATATTATATCAGAAATTAATTAATATTTGTTACCGAGTAAATATCTTTTAATCACTAATAGAAAAATGAATATTTATTAGTTTATTAAATTAGTAAGATTGTATAAAGTCTTAGAAAGAACTTTTTTACAACAATTTTTATCCTTTGAAATGGGGGTAATTCATGCTACCAGATGACATACCTCACGTGCTGTGGTACAGATTTTGAGTCCAAAGACATTTTTACAGGAGAAAAAAAGAATGTGATGCCATGACATACGATAAAATAGTATGCAGTTGCACGGCGGGGAACTTTACCTCTGGATTATGTGTTTATGTGAATACACTCTACTATATTCAAAGGGTTAAAAAATTTTATTATAAAGAAGAAATGCATAAAAATATTAAAAAAGGGTAGTTTCACCATAAAAATACAAACCGGCAGAAGTGTTTTCCCTCTACTTGCTTGTACATAATGTAAAGTACTTAGTTGGAGGAATAGATGTGCAGAGTCGAATAACTAGTAATTAATTATGCAGTAATTTAAGGTCCTTTTTATTCATGATGGACGCGGACATAGAACATAAAGTAAGAGACATAAAATGACACATAGAAATATCACGTCCTTAAATCGGACTCGTTTTAACAGCGTTTGAGCGTGCGCACAACCACGCAAGGTGCGCCACCTACTCAGGAGATTCCATATCAGATTATGAGAGTAAATGGGTTGATGACATAATTATCCCACAAGATTGAGCATTTTGTGCTTAGTGAAGAAAAGAATACGCATCATAGATGTCTTCCCCACAGTGTTAGTAACAAGACCGTATATCCATATAAATTTTATTTGTTTACTTTTCTTTTGTGTCTGAGTTATCATATTCACTTGCACATGAATATACAGACCAACATTGGCTTACAGATTTGGACCAAAATTTGATACACGTCTATATTTTGAATTATAAAACCAGATAATTAAATTCATACACTTATCTCATTGTGTTTGTATTCAAATGCAAAGGGATGAACACATAGAAATTCTTCTTATAGATGAATTTCGCAAAATATTTCATAGAAATCTAGGTACTTATGCGTTATAAGAGTCCCGAGCTAACTTGGCGAACTTCGGATTATGCCAAGATAGCAGCTGTAATTTCGCCATCCTCGTAACTTCAATGTGCTAGCAAAGCTACTAGGTTCCGGCTCCCGCCTGCTAGCAAAGCCATAGAATTTATTTTCTAAATCTGCTCGGTGCTCACAAAACAAAGAATATTTTTTAAAAACCAGTAGGAATTCGGGAATAAAAGTAATACGTAAAAACGTGCGCAAAAAAGCGAAACGATGAGGATAATATAAGAACACTTACTGTTTTTATTGGACTCCAGAGGTTTTGGAGCGATTTTACCACCATTTACAACATTTTCTCTTTATATCTTCTTTCTTTATATGAGAAATCAATATGAAGATCCAATGAACTGGAATTTGCTTATTAAATGCAAACTCCAGGTAATTGGAAAAAATATATACGTTTTAAATATACATAAATTAATGACTCATTCTCAAACTTGTGTATGGTTGTATTAAGTTATGAACATTACCATGCAATAACATTAGGAAATTAGGATTATATTAATTTCCCGTTTTTGAAGCAACTCGAAGGCTATTTTGGGATGTACCTCATAATTTTGAACTGTGGTCAGATGACTGGGACGACACCACCCTCTCCAAACTTTTGCACCCCGCCAGTAGGAGAACGTTTGACCCGTTTAGATTTTATCACTAGGCCACGGCGGGCCCATAGGTAATTAGAAAAAATCATTAGGTAAGAATTTATTATTTTGAATGATAAATGCGTAAAAGAAATACAGGGTGTCCCAAAAAAGTGGAAGAATAATTTATTTCCTTAAATATTGCACTTAGATATATACTTGCAATTACAAAATTTCATCAAATAAGGTAGGGATTTGTGTGAAAATACTTTGGGCTTCTGAGGAAGTTGAATGTAAAAAGTTAAAAAAAATTAAATTTTTATACGTTCCCCGTAGACCAAAAGTGCCAGTGAGTGAAATGTTCCTCTTATGCTCATCTATGTGTAAACTAAGTTTCGAGATTCTGTCTGCAAAACCCACAGAGATATGTTAATTTTTAAATTACAAGTGCTGCTCACAAATTTATATGGAGATGTTTATTGCAGAAATTCAAATTTATTCAACATAGAAAAACTGCGAAATGCAAATATTTGTTATTAAGTACATCATCCAATCATCATGGATTGAAAGAAAATTTGCCAATGACGCATAATGTTACTCAGTTTCATTTGCAGATAGTTGCAACCATCTACTTGATAAAGAATGGAAGGGCAACTTGAGAAAATGAAAATCTAAGGTATAATAGGAAAATAGCGTAATATTGAACAAGAATACTGAATTATTTGCTCTTAGCGTTGTGCGTATTATTAAGCTCTACCTAAAAGCAGTGGCGACTCGTCCTTTAGGTCTGCAGAGATGCAGAACTCACTAAAATTATTTTAACAATTCGTATTTTCGTTTATATTCTTATTTGCTTACTTCTCCACTCTGATCAATGAAAAAAGATAAAAACGAGAAAGGAAGACAGAAAATGAATGAAAAAGTAAAACAGACACAAGATGGGATGCACACGAAATAGTTTTGGAAAGCACTAAAATCTGCACATGGTGTTCAACTAAGAAACATAATGAACGAAGTCGAATACTTATTCTTTCCGACTTAGAACTTAGCCAGAACTGAATTATCGGATGCTCCTCTTTTGCCTTAGGCCAACTATTGTTCTTTATTCCCCCTTCAATCTCGCCCATAATTCGCCTTCGCTCTCTTGACTTCTTTTTTCATTGACTGATTTTAAGTTTCGGATTCACTTTCATGTTGCCTCAACAGGAACTTGATATTCGTATCCAGTTTGCAGCAAATTTGCAGCAGACTTTCACTGCAAATCTGCAAGCTTTCTGCAAATTTCTCACGACAAGTGTGCAAGTGTGAAACAAGCTTGCAGCAAGTTAACGCAAGCCTCGAAGTCACCATAGGACGAACTTGCAGCAAGCTTGCCGCTAGCTTGCATCGCAAGCTACAGCAAAAACAAAGTACGAACACAACCCAGGATAGAACTCGCGACCTAGCGCTAGGGAAACGGGCGTTCTAACCATTCGGCCAGTTAAACTCTGAGAGGAGAAGATAGATTTCGCTAATACATCGTTCGATTCGATTTGCATACGATTTATTTTAAACTATTTTCTTGATTTCGTTAATTTTTTGAGTTGCGAATATGATTTGAAGTCAAAGAGAGAGAGCGATTTTCGATAATAACTACGTTCTGTTAGTAGAATAAATTATGAAATTAGAGTTCAAAAGTAATTACTTTAAAATGGGTCAAAATGTATAAGATTATTTTTCAACAAACATTGACTGTTTTTTCGGTTTAATTTTGTTTATAAACGCTAAAATTTCAACATTAAGAAAAAGGCGATATAGTTTTCTTTAAAGTAAAAACTTTTAGTAAAAAGATGGAAAATGTTTCAAAAATTTTTTTTTTATAAAAAAGTTATTTTTTTTACAAATCATCATTGATTTATTGAATTAATAAAAAGAAGGACGGTCTAGGAGATGCTATTAAAAATCGGATGTGTTTTTTTTTAAACAGAGACAAAGATAATTATCTCTTTGTGCTATCTTTGCATCAAGCTTGTTTTGCAAATTTGCATTGCAAAGGAGGTGGCGCTGTGAACTTGCAGCAGACTTGCAATGCAAGAGAGGGTGGCGCTAGTTGTCACGGTGAACTTGCCACAAGTTCGCTTCAAGTTTGACGCGTCAAATGTGCTATGACAAGGCAATATCAAGTCAAAATCAAACTTGCTGCAAACTTACGTGCTACCTGGGATATAGCCGATTTCTGTTGTTAAAAGTCACTCACCGGAAAAAAAGGACTATAATTTTCTAAAATACAATTCAGATAATTACAACCACAAATTTGGCTATTTGAAGGTAAAGCTATTTTTGAAAAATTGTATTTCAATCGTATCCTAGTAGTATTCTTATAGCGCTGCTTGTTGCTGGGAAGATAAGCCTCACTGCTGATATGTCACCGTGGATAATTTTTGAAAGTTTGCAAGATGAACTATTTTTGTAAATACTTCAATTAATCTATTATTTGACTATTTTTTGTAGATTTAACAAGGGTTAACAAATACATTGTTATTTCCTGATTTCGTCCTGAAATAATTTTTTGAAACATGTATTTTATTCCGAAAATGTACATTGAAAGACTGCATCAAACAGTAGTGAGAGGTATGGAAAAGCGATCTAAGTCAATATCTTTGTCTTCTTATTTCTCTGTAAGTTTTGCAGATAGAAGCATGCAACTTTGTATGTGAATAGATGAATGTAAGAAAAACATTTTACTAATTGACATTTTTGCTTTACGGGGGCCCTAAAAAAATTTAATATTTGTAACTTTCTATTATCCCCTTGGATATCAAAGCATTTTCATACAAATTCTTACCTTATTTGATGAAACTTTGTAATTGGAAGTATATGTCTAGCATCAATATTTAAGGAAATAAACGCTTGTTCCATTTTTTTTGTTTCACCCTATATATGAATTTTCAAAACAAATTTTAAAGCAACAGAATAATTAATATGACTCACCTTTTTGCCAAATCTTTAGGATTAACCTTCTTGTTTTTAACCAAAGATCTAGCAACTGAGAGTGTCATACAAGTATCATCAGTATAGCGAAACATTCGGATAGATCCTATTTTTTTTATGATAACATAGCATTTAAAGCATACTACTTTTAAAAAAATATAATGTACAAAATGTATTTGTAAATGTAATGTATTTATGTACATAAACTTCATAATTTTTATGCAAAATTTCATTAAGTCTTATGTAGTCCTCCGTAATCAGTAATCAAATTAATTTCTAAGAAACAAATCAATCAACACTCTTTTTTCAGCCCTTGCAACAGGAAACAGTGGCTTTAAACTAGCAATGAACATCCATACATTTAATAACTTTTTGGAGCATGAAGGGTTAATGTTTTTTTTAAATCTGAACTTCCATACATGTCTTCAAAAAAGCATTTAACTAAGTTTAATAAAACGCATTGTCATATTAAAAAATTGTGAAAGTTTAAAATGAATATATTAAAAAAATATTAACTCGTAACTGCATTCATAATGATAACTTTTTTTATATAATAAGAAAGAAATCAAAAAGATGAAAATTATAAAAGAAAAGAATACTTATTTGACTCTCTTTATCAAAAATAAAAAGATACTAAAAGAAATCATCTCTAGTTCCTTCATAAAATATGTGTGCACTTAGTGAAAAATAATATAATAATAATAACGTTATGGATTATTGCGATACGGCATGAAATGTATGATAGAAATTACACTTTTACTGTACATTTGGCAAAAATTATATAAGTATTCTTCATATATGTACAAAAAAGTCCAATGAGGGTTACGTTATGAAAAACAACTGTTTCACAAATTTTGAAAAGAAAAACACACACATTCTGAATTTTTCGTAATGCAATTCGATTAAGTCGAAAGAGAATACTGAAAAACTATTTCATGTTTGAGTTTATTACCTCCAGTTAACAAATCAGAGAAATAATTTCCCAAAATTGTTTTGGTATTCTGAGCAGGATTAAACTCGAACGGCGCACCCAGACAGTCTCCAATTAAAGATCCTACCATGCAACCTCTGAATTTCGATAAAAGCTCAGAATTCGATATTTCAGAAGTCATTTTGAATCAAAAGAAATCCCTCCTAGACAGAAATTTTGGACTGTCTGAAAATGTCCGACTAGTGTGGTGAAACCATTTCGTGGGCTAAAGTGCTCGCGGAGACACGAAGCCTGCTTTGATCTTATCGATCTAATTAACTGTTCTGGTTAGTGCTGCCATCTATGAGTAGTAGGCTTAGCGTTGAGAATAAGATAGTATGGAGTGTCACAATATGACCCTACTGCATAAATGACTAGATTTCATAAATGTTCTTAATAATATTGTAACTTTGCATTTTTTTAAACTTCACAATTCAGCAATAAAGAAGAAAGGTCACCCTTTGCATTTATTTATTTAATCACATTTGTAAATCCTTTAATGGGTTTTTTTTTTTGCCTTGCGTCTCTTTGAATTTCAGCTTAATTGCCGTTATCGGAGCTTCTTAAACTGCCTTTAGTGTTCCCAAATGAGGTTGTAAAAAAAAATACTGCAGGCACGAAAATTCTTGGAAGTTTCCTCTTCTGTCAGATTCTTTAATATTTGTAAGTAAAAATAATTATAAAATTCTTGTTAACTTAAAAGATTTCACAACAATATCTAAACAAAT
This sequence comes from Araneus ventricosus, assembly GCA_013235015.1. Classification (NCBI taxonomy): domain Eukaryota; kingdom Metazoa; phylum Arthropoda; class Arachnida; order Araneae; family Araneidae; genus Araneus; species Araneus ventricosus. The sequence continues at coordinate 74,686 of BGPR01005560.1, read as the reverse complement.
ACTATAAATTGTATTTCCTTCCAATTCTTCTAATTATTATTAATTAATGCTCCATTTTCTTATTTATTTCCCGATTTCAGGTGTATGACAACATTTTTCTGATAGAATTAGGATTGCGAACTTTTTTTCCTTTCCAAAGGGCCATGTGAAATGAAAAAAGTTATGTCTTCCACACATTGTGTAATATATGCCTCTGCAGTAGCTAGTTTTCTCCCGTTTTTCCAAATATTGTTACGAAGTTGTAAAGTTGTTTCCTTGACATGCTAATCGCGGCGACAAACTTAGTGCCCATTTTGGCTACCAAAGCTGGTGACTTTGACGACAAAAGAAATCTTCTAGAAAAATACTGCACTGTGGTCCCATCTCTATTGAGAGCCAGAACTGTCATGAACCTTCTAAAGATTACGTCACTTCCTGTTGAAATGGTATGAAACCAAGCTCTCAAACCAAGAGCAGTGAGTTTTCAGTCATTTACTAATAATGCAGGCCTTTAAATTATTACACCTAAGGTTACACCTCGGTTGACACGTTAGTCCTAGTCTTAGCTAAAGAATTCCTTTATCCATATGATATTCATTCCATTCCTGACTTCAGCTCGGATCTTAACCCGGTTTTTCCCTAAAATCATTGGTAAAACTAAAACTAATTGGACTCTTTTCAAAAATAAACTAGAAAAAATTAATTTAATTAATCCTTATAAAAAAAACCCCGATCACTTGGATAATTTTGTGGATAACTTTGAAAATGAAATTCTCACGGCCAAGATAGCCGCCTCTAATCCCATCTCCCAGAATCAAACATATATTGACCCCAGGATTAGAAATATCAGAAAAGAGAGGAACTTTACCAGAAAGAGTTTTAAAATCACCAGAGACCCATCCCTCAAGAGAAAAACCAACAAACTCAACAAGGAAATCACTAAACTTAGTGAAAAAATTGAAAATGATAACTACACAAATAAATTAATTAACTTCAACACACAGGAACCTTTTGGAATTTTATCCAGCCAAAAGAAAACCTTCAATATTCCGACCCTTAATGGTCCTGCTAGTATTGCTAACATAGACAGTGAAAAAGCAAACTGCCTGTTACAAAGCCTTGAGAAACAATTCCAACTTAATGATATTTAATTATAAACAAGTAATATAAAAAAAATTAAAGTCAATTCCTACTTAACCTTTCCAGTGAGTTTCGAGCAGTCCAGTTCTTCAATTAATAGTCCATTTAATAATTTCACACGACTCAAGGCGACATATGCTTGACCTGCTGCGAAGAGTTTCGTCCTAGATGTATTACTGCATAATCTACAGTGCTACCTTGCATCTTATGTACTGTTGCTGCCCATGATAGTTTGGACGCCACGATGCATCTAATTGTTTATTGCAATCGTGATGATATTGTTACAAAGCTATAAAATCGTTTCCCTGATATCCTAATCTTGGCGACAAACTTGGCGACTTGGCGATAAATTTGGCGACCTTGGCGATAAATTTGGCGACCTTGGCGACAAACTTGGTGACTTGGCGGCAAAGTTGGCGATCTTGTCGACATTCGACTCTAATAAATAAAATTAATTAATTCAATTTAATTAATGAATTAATATTTGAAAAAACTGTATTAACATCAAGTGTCATCCACTACAAGTTTTAAAAATTGCATTTGAACTTGAGTGGATGAATAAAAAGTATTTTATTAACGACTTTAAATTTGAACAAGATATATATATAGGGAGAGTGTGAACTAATAGTAGGAATTGAAAAAAGAAAATACAGAAGAAACAGAAGAAGTAAACAATAGTAATAACAATATACCTTTCGCGCGCAACGCAGCAGCATCCAGTTATTGCATTAACAATATTGTCTGAAGTCAACTAACCAATTAAGAAACAATCAAACAACAAAAACCATGCTTTATTAAAAATTATAACACATTAAGATAAAATAAGTAAAATGGAAAAGAACTCGAATGGCGAATTTTTTCAAAGTGCCACTCGCCATCGAAGTTCTAATATGGATAAATTTTCTGTCTAGGGAATGACTAAATAGTCAAATAATATTCCCTCTTCGGCCTAAATTTATCCAATAACTGAAATAAAGGGGAAAAAACCCTTCTAAATAAGCTACCAACTTAATCATAATACCCAACTTAATGATATCTCACACACAGAAACTGAAATTACTGTACAGGATTCTGTCGAGAGCTTTAGAAATTCATTCGGTAATACTACTTTCCAAATTGATCCTCCCAATAATTCTGAAATCACTGACTCTGTCAAAAATCTCAACATTAATAAAGCACCTGTAATTGATAGCATTAATAACAAAATGATTAAAAATCTTCCCAATAATTCCATTAATGCTCTTACAACCATCATTCATAAAATTTTGTCACTTGGTCATTTTTCTTTTAGATGAAAAACGGCCACGGTTGTTCCTATATTAAAAGCGGGTAAGGACCCTATTCATCCTGAAAGCTATAGACCCATCTCTTTACTTCCGTCTATTAGTAAAATTTCTGAACACATCATTCTTAAAAGATTTAACGCATTCCTAGAAGACAATAACATTCTCTGCCCAGAGCAATTTGGTTTCAGGAAAAATCTCTCCACTACTCATAAGCTTCTGAGAGTAGTCGAATTCATTGAGGAAAGTTTCCAAAATAAATAAAAAACCGGGACTGTTTTCCTGGATATTCAGAAAGCTTTCGACAGCATCTGGCAAGACGCGCTTATTAACAAACTCATCAACTACAACACCCCCTCCCCCACCTCACAAAAAATTTTCTTTCTTACGCTCAAAGGCCTAAGAAAGAAAATTCCTTTCCTGAAAAGTAATGGTTTCCTTCCGTTCTTCTTCCGTTTCTAAAAAGTAATGGTTAGTGACATAAACAAATGTATGAACCTAAATTAAGAAATGCACATGTCTATTAGGTTTAATTACTACCCTGACTGAATAGAATTTTGCTGATGTATACAGTACAATACGATAAAATACTGGAGGAAAAAATTAATAAAAATAAAAATTAATCAAAGAAGAAAGAAAGAGAAAAAAGTTTTATAAAATTCCTTCTTAGAATAAGAAGGAGTATGTCGTCCAGATGAAATCGTTGGATTTTCACTTTCGAAGCACTAATGTGTACAGTCTGGCCTGCCGAGGCAGATGTCTGGGGAGGGGGGTGTTTATCGAACAAGTGCCACTCTGGGTCTTCTCCAATTTCTGTTGCTGCAGGGGTCATAAGAGGAATGGCTTGAATTGTAATGTTGTCGCTATCGCCCGTTTTTTTTGTGTAGTCTTTTTGCAATGTCACCCACCCGTCTGAACTCCTGGAAAAGCCTACCTCCTCAAGACAAGATATCACTCCACCCACAGTACAAAAGCAGCCTCACGTTTGGATCGTCGAATAGACATATATTCCGGAAAGCCGTCTCCTCACTTGGCGTAAGTGCTTCGACTAGTTCTTTTCAGAACTGTATCGGAAGAAGCCAGAAATCTACATCATGCATCCTGTCTCATAGAGGACTTGCTCCTCCTCCTCGAGAACCCTCAGCCTCTCTCATATCCTGAAAAGAAGCTCAAAAGCTTATGGCATTTTACTAAAAGTCAAGTTACCTCTATTTCATCACGATCGGAGATGGCCCCTGCGGGCCGGATGCTCCGTCAAACCACTATTATCCAGTGAAGGATGCATTTTCACCTCTCCTGATAGCATCGCCAAGTCTGGAACACACGTACTTGACACCGTTTAGAAATCTTTTCACAACCGATTTGCGTAATGCATATCGACTAAGGAAAGTACTCCAGATTGTTACATGGTCTGGGGTACAACTTTCTAACCATTCATTGCGGACTTTTGACAAAACTTTTTGGCTATTCGTACTTAGTTCTTTTGACACCCAAGTGGTAAGATGGAAGGAATCTCACGAGGAAGCTCTCAGGAAAATGATGGAAAGGAATATGAAGACAAGGGAAGGCAATCCGCCCAGCGAATTTTAACTGAATATTTGTAGACAAATCCAAGAGCAAGAATTGTACAAAATCCAGATCAGGAAAAATATTAGATATGCCAGAAAGCGCATGAAGAAAGCGATCCCGAATTCGGTAGAACACATTAGTGCAAGGGCAGAACTTGGATGCTACAAGAAAGTCATTGTAAACGTGGATAGTAAAATTAGCATGCTTAGAGAATGTACAGTGTTAAACTGCAGCAAACACCTTCCCAACGAGAATACCGAAGTCAGGAATGAAACTAACGCAAGTAGCTGTGCCGATATGGATCATACAGCACTAGAAGATGACAAAGTACAGGCCACCACGGAAAATATGAATGTTGAGTTCCAGCTAGTATCTCCGCGGAAAGCAGCAAAACATCCTAGTCCGGTAAAAACCACCTCGCCCATTAAAGTTGGTAATAGGTTCCAGAGCCTGACAGGCATCCCAGCCCCAGAAGAGACTAGAAGTTCCCCAGCCACTATCAAGCTGAAAACAAAAGACACCTACAAAACACTATTGAAGAAAATAGCAGAGAACTTTCCCGGTACAGAGAACAAGCTTCTCTACGGATATATAAACATCAAAGCCACCTCGGAAGAGAACCGACTGAAGATAATCCAGCTCTTTATAGAGAGGAAAGAGGAATTTATCCTCCTTGAAGCCTCCGAAGATAGCCTCATCAAAGTTGCGCTGAAAGGCCTTCATGCAGAAACGAACACCACATACATTGCTGAAGATTTAAGTAAAGGCTTCACAGATACTAGAATGTCGCAGAAGCGAAACTACAAGCTAAAGAAACTCCTTTGACATGTTCCTGATTGAAATCAAGAAAGTCGGGAACTTCCAGAGCATCTTTAATATCAAGGACTTAGGCTACGTAAAAATCAAGGTAGAACCTTATAGAAATAAAAAAAACAAGGCAACGATGTTATAACTGAACTGGATTTCACCACTCTGCCAGTAATTGCTTCCAACGACCCCAATGCAATAAGTACAATGGAGAGCACCCCAACCGGAAGTGCACGACAAAGAAAAAATCGAGCATCGAGTATGCATCAACTGAGGAGTAAAAGGACACCTAGCAGCATGGAGGGGCTGCAAAACCCTATCAGTCATCCCCAAGACATCTTACAGACAACTAGGGAAAACATACACCCAGGCAGCAAACAAGAAAAGCAACAAACAAACCCACCCGAAAGCAAGAAGAAAGGAATAGGAATTAAAGAAATCAAGGGAATTACTTCGAGAGTTCAAAACTTTTATGGAAGCAGCACGAAACTGCAGGAAAGCCAACCAGTGGGAGTAGCCTCCCCTAAACTTTCTCGTATACTGCTCAAAAATTTGTCATTTCCCCTCCCCTTGTGTGGATAAAAAAAATCGAACCTACTGTAATCCAGAATGCAACGAATATCAGAAGGTTTTTCATTGCAGATTATAGTGATTGT
>BGPR01005560.1:47524-68442 GCA_013235015.1 Araneus ventricosus | reverse complement strand
CAGGCATGATCGATGGAACGGTCGACGAGTTACTCTTCATGCAGCTTCAATTGTGATGAATTCATCTCGTTTCACCAGTTACCATCAGTCGTCAGTGGACTTCTTGCTAACTTGGTGTTAGGTACCAGAGGTTGAGGGCCTACGTCCTAAGTACTCTGCTGAATAGTTCGTCTCTCGTCGTTCGTTTAGCCTTTGGAGTGAATGTTGGCCGTACCTGTCCTTCTAAGGATTCCTCTGACTCTTCGCCACGACCATTGCATCTCCTTGCACAGATTGTAACACTTCACGACAATCTACAGTAAATTCATGTCTTCTGCATGATGTTCTTACTAGAGATAGTCCCCTTGTTCGGGCTGTCCATCAACCATATTCTTATCAAGAGCAGTCAGTTGGAGTTTGATCAGAAAGCAAGCTGGTGAGATAATAAAAAACCCTTGAGCGCTATTGAAAGTGCTGTGTCTGAGATTTATTGGTGATCTCCGTTGTTAATTTATACAAGTGCTGTTCAATTTTGTTTTCTGTGCTACGTTAGTGTTTTGCTGTAATCTTCATGGAAGCAAGAGTCATTTTTTTATTATCCTGCTTGTTATGCTTTCATGTACACTCACCAGACGATTTTTGTAACAATATACTTTTTCATAAGAGCACTCTGTTATGATTACCCCTAATGGACGAGTTTCTTTTGTTTATTTACATTAAAACCTGGACTTCCGCTTTGAAGATTCCATTGACTTAACATTACACCGGAATTACGTAGTTACAGCATTTTAATGTAAATAAAAATAGAAAACTCGTCCACAGCATCAGTATATTATATAATATTGGCGGCATATTGTGAATACCAAATACCACATGAACAATACTACATAATAAATAACAACTAGGGGGCTCTGCCCCCTGCTCGCTAAAGCTCGCCAACCCCCAGAAGAATTGCTTTGCAATCCTCTCAGGTTTGCTACGCAAACCCTGCTCGCTTCACTCGCTACAGTTAAGGCACTACGTGTCCTAGCACAATTATTGTAAAATCTTTATTTATATATATATGAATCAGCTTTATTTTGTTTCTGATGCTTTAACTTAAATCAGCACAGAATAAAAAATTTAAGCTTCAAATTTAGATCCGATGGCTTATCCCATTTTGTTTCCTTATGGCGAACCTGGTTGGCAATCCAACTGGCGTTGCAAGTCTTACCAAGGAGCACCAGGAAATCAAAGCAGAGTAAACGTAACAATGCTTCAGTACAAATCAGCGTTGACAGTTGCGAGAGACGACTTCAATCCGATTATTAGTGCGGGGAAACTTACGCAGCAATGGATTGTAGATTCGTACCTCTAGGTATTTGAATTAAAGAGTTATGAGATATGAAGCGACAAAGGCTATTATCCCCACCTCCAGGTAGAAGCAGTTAACCTCAATTTCATCAGAACGCATCAACAACAGTTACGAACTGACCAAGGACTTGCGGACCATTTGGAGAACGCAGATTAAAACGCATGCATCAAATGATCACCGCGAAACATGAGAGAACTGAGTGCGGACGCAATGTCCATCTTCGCTAAATACGGTGCGTCGGTTCTATTCATAACGTTTACGGCTAATCCAAAATGTCCAGAAATCATTGAAAATTTGCGACCATCCGAACAGACAACTGACCGTCCTGATTTGTTGGCGCGAGTTTTCAATTTAAAGTTGAAGTCACTCATGGACGATCTGACAGTTCATGGCGCATTTAGAAAATCAATAGCCCATGTGTGCACAATAGAATTTCAAAAGCACGGATTGCCACATGCAGACATTTTAATTCTTCTACTGGCGGATGACAAGTTTTCACCATCTGAGTGTATAGATAAATTTTTGCGTGCTGAGATTCCATCATCGACTGAAAATCCGAGGCTGCATGAAATTGTAACAAAATGCTTAATGCATCGCCCCTGTGGCATTGACAATCTTGGAGCACCTTGCATGGAAGCGGGCCAATGCAAGAAAATGTTTCCCAAAGAATTTCAAACTGAAACTACAATGAACGTGAGTGGCTACCTTTTGTACCGCAGACGCCCATCAGGTGACACAGCATTTGTGGGAGGAAGAGAAATGGATAACAGATTCGTTGTCCCTTACAATCCTTACCTGCTGCTGAAATATAACACGCACATCAAAGTAGAAGTTTGCACCTCTCTAGAGTGCGGTGAAATATATTTATAAAGGATTTGACTGTGCTAATAGGGAAAGACGTTCAGAACATATATGTTTCATATATACGAAAACATAAGCGATATCAATTCATATAACTCCCAATGTTTCATAATAAGAAAGTCATCAAACAACAAATGTGGAACAAAACACCAGAAGAAACCAATTCTCTGGTTTCAAATAGAAACACAAAACACCATCAACTAAAAGAACCTGAATTTCTGAAACATCATGCAAACAAAAGGGAATTCAAACAGAATCATTAAAACAGTCGATGTCTTTGGTCACAAACAATATAACAGTTAACAATCAAAGACAATCAACAGAAAGAACCTAAAAGTGTTTAAAATGAACGTCGCCAGACATTAAAAGTGAAAATGAAATCTGAAACAAACAGCCAAAACAAGAACAACCATCGGGAGTGGTCTCCTCTAAACTTTCTCGTATACTTTCTAAGTGGAGATTCGTCAAAATCTCGAGTTCGAATTTTTTTGACGATTATAATACATTCTCTTTGTACACTTCGTTTACGAGAAAGTAAAACAAAAAAACAAACAAACCTGAAATCAAATATCTGTTGCCACGTTTCAAAAAAATATTACTTTGAAGCAGGCGCGATAAAATAGGCAATGCAATGAATACTAAAGCGAAAATTCTGCTTTGGAATTGAATTCCCAAGAAAACAATTTATACTACTACAACCGTAACAATTGCAAAAGCGCGTGAATAAAAGATTTGCTGAAATAATGAGATCGGTTTGATTTACAACAATAAAAAAATTGTTAACAATTGATAAGAGAAAACATTATTTATTGTTGTAAATAAAATTTACAACAATAACAGATTGCTACCAATACGCATGCGCATGAGAATCGGATTAAAAGAAATTGAATATGCAATTTGAACGCCTCTTTTTGACGGATATGGTTTCCAAACTTTTATACGGATCTACATTCATAACGATAAAACTGTGTGCCAAATTTTATCCATTTAGCTATTCAAGTTTTTGAGTTATAGCGTTCACATGACCGCGGACATACAAATAGACAGACTTCCCGTGGACGGGTTTGTCCAAAATTTGATAGAAACCTACAAATTATGTTCAAAGACCACATACCAAATTTCATGCCCGTCTATTAGTTTTCGAGTAATCGTGTTCACAGACACACAGACATAATTCCAAAATTGTGTTTTTCGGACTCAGGGAGGTCTAAAACGTGGAGATCCGTCAAAATCTCTAGTTCGAATTTTTTGACGATTACAATACTTTCTCTTTGTATACTTCGTATACGAGAAAGTAAAAAGGGAAAGTGAACTCACTGGAGACATCCGAATATAATTATTCGCTTAAATGAAAACGATAGTGAAAATTCAACTGAAGAATATCGAACGGAAAATAAATACTTAAACGAATGTTCATTTCCATGCACTATAAACAAAAATAATAAACGTCCAACCACAAAACAAAAAAATGAAAGTGAAACAAGATAAAATAAGAACTGAAAGTGAAATGGTATAAAATTAACGCGCGTTAAACAGTACACTAAGTGAAAGAAAAAACAGCCTCATTCAAATGGCATGATTACTTAATTAATGTAATTAATAGTATATAAACAAACACTGAGACAACATTTCAAAAAGAATAAAATAATAATATTAAAAAAGAAACAAAAATAAAAGTGGACACGCTGCGGCAGCAGTTGATTGAAGATAGTGAGGTCAAAACTGGAATAAAGTATGGGATCTTTTCTGTATTTACTAACTGTGACCCTGTGCTGCTAAATATCCCAATCTGGATATTTCAATTACCCAACCAATCCAACAATTAACATAAATAAGCAAATACTGCAATTAATCCACAGAGATCAATCTAGTTCACTTAAGCCCACGAAATGGTTTCGCCTAACTAAACGGACGTTTTCAGTCACAATTTCTGTTTAAAAGGGATTTCTTTTGATTCAAAATGGCTTCTATTAATCATTCGTTCATTTTCCGAATCCGGATCAGCTGAGCTCTTTCCGGAGTGAAAGACTCGTCACTACATCCACAGTCTGAGAGGAAACTCAGTAGAGGAAATGTAAGTAAACCAGCGGGAGTGATCTCCCCTGAACTTTCTCTTATACTTCCCAAAAAGGTGTCATTTTCCCTCTAACTAGGGTTTCCATACGTGCCGTAAACTATTTGTCCCGTTTGCTTCCTAAACTCTGAGTCACTATAATTTTAAAATGACCAGTACCCATTTTTATGATTATGTGTAAAAGGAAAATGACAACAATTTAAAAAAAATTGCCTAAGTTCTCAATTTTTACGCGCACTGAGGTACAAAACTTTATTTAAAGTTTTTGAGAACGAAATCTTACTACATTTATCAAGCAAGATTTCACCATACCTTCCATCTGGAGAATGTCAGAACGAACTTTCGGGTTCAGGGGGTTGTCATAATTTTCGAAGCGCGTGCGAAGCTACAATTTCCTTCGCCAAGGTCAAATGCCAACTATACTAACTTGAGTAAAATAAGCGAAACGTTCGCCAACACACAGTCGCAATGTGCATTTTGAACCAAATATGCAATTTGGACAACTTTTTTTCAACGGATTGAAACGAGATTTGAGCACAGATCTATAATTAATATTAGCAAACGTCATACCAATTTTTATTTATCTAAGCCAATGGGTTTAGGAGATAAAATTTTTACAAGTATGCGATTATACAGACCGACAGACAGTCAACCCTTTGACGGATTTGGCCCAAAATTTTATACGGACCTACATTCACGATGATAAAACTGTGTACCAAATTTTATTCATCTAGCAATTCAAGTTTTTGAGTTATAGTGTTCACATGACCGCGGACAGATAGACAGACAGACTCCCCGCGGACGGATTTTGTCCAAAATTTGATAGAAACCTACAAATTATGTTTAAAGACCACATACCAAATTTCATCCCCGTAGCTCTATTAGTTTTAGAGTAATCGTGTTCACAGACACACAGACATAATTCCAAAATTGTGTTTTTCGGACTCAGGGAGGTCTAAAACGTGGTGATCCGTCAAAATCTCGAGTTCGAATTTTTTGACGATTACAATACTTTCTCTTTGTATACTTCGTATACGAGAAAGTAAAAAGTACTAAATCTCGGATTCCGAAACCCTCCGCGCTTTTGCGCATGCGCAATCGAAGTTAATTTCACCAAAATAAGAGGAAAGTGAAGAATGGCTGAAGTGTTTACATTTTACTTAGCGCGATTTAACAAATGCTCTGGTCCAACCAAAGTGTAAGCGCCAAACTCGAATTTTTTTACGCCGACGTTTGGCGAGTTTTGCATTATTTAGCGTCAGCTTGCCGAGAGATGTACCGTACACTTCGGTTTTACCAAATACGCTTATCTGTACAGAGAAAGAGTACCCTTATCTGTGCTTATCTGACTCATTGTCATTGCCTGACACCCGTTTCCTGTGCATATTAGTTCAAAAGTGCTAGTCACGGGAAATTGAAACGATTAAAACATTTCCTCAAACTAAACGGATGTTTTCATAGAGAAGTAAAATTTCTTCTTAAAAGTAATTAATTTTGATTCAAAATGGCTTCTGTTGAATCAAATTCTGGACTTTTATCGAAATTCAGAGGTTGCATGATAGGATCTTTAATTGGAGACTGTCTGGGTGAACCATTCGAGTTGCGAACTCGTGCGTCCAAAACAGTTTTAAGAAATTATTTTTCTAATTTGTTAAGTGGAGGTAAGGAGCTCAAATCTCGAGTATTTTTTAAGAATGTAGCTCTTTCGACTTAATCGAATTGCGTTTCGAAAAATTCAAAATGTTTTTTTTTTAATTTGTTAAAAAAATGTTATTTTCACTTCTTTGTGACTGTGAATTTTGAAACTTAACGTAATCCTCAGCAGGCTCTTTGATACATAAATTAAGAGTATGTATATAATTTTTGCCAAATGTACAGTAAATGTTTAATTTCCATCCTACATTTCATGCCTTATTGTAGAGATTTGAACAATCCATAATGTCATTATTTTTCTCTAAGTACACGCATATTTAATGAAGGAACCAGAGAGGATTTCATTTAGTATTTTTTTTATTTTCCATAAAGAGAGTTAAATAAGTATTCTTTTCTTTTATAATTTTTATCTTTATAATTCCTTTTTTATTATATAGAAAACGAAAGCAGTTGCGAATTAATTTATTTTTTAATATATTCATTTAAAGTTTTACTATTTTTTTTAATATGACAGTGCTTTTATTAAACTTAGTTGAATGGTTTTTTTTACAGACTCGTATTGAATTTCAGATAAAAGAAAAATAATTTTAAAAACGTTAACCCTTCATGCTCCAAAAAGTTATCATATGCATGGATGTTAATTTCAAGTTTAAAGCCACTGTTTCCTGTTGCAAGGGCTGAAAGTGGACTATAAATGTTGATTGAATTGGTTCTTAGAAATTAATCTGCTTACTATTTTTTCAATTTTGTCTTTATTACTATGAAAATCTGTCAAGAATGTTAAAGTGAGGCACAATTAGAAATGTTGAGTGTGCCTTAATACAGTGTTGCATGTTATTTAATGTAATTTTGCATAAAAATTATAGTTTATGTAGATAAAATTTTGTATATTATAATTTTTTTAAAATAGTATGCTTTAAATTCTATGTTATCATAAAAAATAGGATCTACCAAAATGTTCCCCTATACTGATGATACTTCCATGACCCTCTCCGTTGCTAGATCTTTGGTTGAAAACAAGAAGATTGATCCTAAAGATTTGGCAAAAAGGTGAGTCATAATAATTAATCTGTTGCTTTAAATATTATGTTAAAATTTCTTATATTTCTTTTACAATTTTAATATTCAAAATAACAAATTCTTACCTAATATTTTTCCTAATTGCCTATGTGCCCGCCGTTGGCTTGTGATAAAGTCTGGCATGGGTCAAACATCCTCCTGCTGGTGGGGTGCAAAAGTTTGGAGACGGTGGTGTCAGCTCGGGTGTGACGATTTGCTTCAAAAATGGGAAAATAATATAATTAAACTAACCTAAACCTAATTAATGCATGGTAATATTCATAATGTAATACAACCATACCAAAGTTTGGGAATAAACCATTCATTTATGTGTATTTCAATCGTGGATTTTTTCAGTCGAAGTGTATTTTGCTTTTTACTTTCTCATGTATGAAGATATAAAGAGAGTGTTGTAAATGGTAAAATCTTGCCAGAACGTTTGCAGTCCTATAAAAACAGCACATGTTCTTATATTAGCATCGGTTCACTTTTTTTGCTCGCATTTTTACGTATTGCTTTTATTCTTGAATTGATATTGGTTTTTTAACAATATTCCTTATTTCGCATGAACTGGGCATATTTTTTTTAACTTAAAAAAACATCCTATTGCTTTGCTAGCCGTGGGAGTCGGGACCTAGTAGCTTCGTTGCACATTGAACTTACAAACGTGGTGAAATCATAGCTTCTATCTTGGCATAATTCAAAAATAGCCAAATAATTCGGATGCTCCTATAAAACATAAGTACCTAGATTTATATTAAATATATAACTAAATACATCTATAAGAAGTATCTCTATTTGTTCATCCCTTTGCATTTTAATAAGATCACTCGGAAACGCAATGAGTATAGTCCAAACCTGTAAACCAGTTCATCTATGATAGTCTGTATATTCATGTGCAAGTGAATATGATAACTCGGACACAAAACAAATAATATTTATATGGTCTTGTGACCAAAACTGTAGAGAAGACATCTGTGAAACATACTCTTTTGTTCACTAAGCACAAAATACTAGATATTGTGTTAATATACAAGACAGTTGACGGAAAACACTTCTGCTGGTTTGTATTTTTATGGTGAAATTACACTTTTAAAAAATATTTTTGATGCTTTTTTCTCTATAATAAGAATTTTTAACCCTTTGATTACAGTAGAGTGTATTCACACAAACACATAATCCAGAGGTAAACTTCCCTTCAGTGAAACTGCCTACTATTTTATCTGTTGCCGTGACATCACATCCGTTTTCCTCTTGTAAAAAATATCTTTGGAGTTGAAATCTGTACCAAAGCACCTAATGTATGTCATCTGGTCGCATGAATTAACTCCATTTGAAAGGATAAAAAAATCTTGTAAAAAATAATAATAAACTAATAAATATTCTTTTTTTATTAGCAATTATTCACTTATAAATATTAATGAATTTCTGATATTTCTAAAATTCCGATATTTTAATATTATTACCTCTTCCGTAATACTATCTTATGAACAAGACAGCTTAAATTAATATTAAACACTGTGACTTTTTTTAACAAACTAATGACGTCAATAGTTCATAAAACCAGTTATAAAAGTAATGTTAAAAATTCCATATCAGTGGTGCCTAATGTTTCCCAGAAGAAACTTATACAATGAAATTGGATATTCCTAGGCATTCTTTAGCATGACAAATGCCATTTAGGCAAAGTATGAAAAAAAAGTTCATGATAAAGCTATTATTTAAAAGACATGCATTCCTTAAAAATAATAAGAGAGTGACATTAAAAAATTCTTGATTCAAAATAGATAAAGGAAAGTGAAAGTTACACATATCAAAGTTTATGCCATTCTTATTAAAGAAAACAAAATAAAATTGGAACCTACTGATTAGTTACATAAAGGAAGGAAATAGCTTCCTTTGAATTTCACTTAATTTTGTTTCTTATAAATTCAAATTGGCAATGTACTTCCTACTTTGTCGGTTTGTCATTCTAGAAAGTGCCTAGAAAATGTGTGAAATCTTAATCGTTTCATACACTGCTGGATTTCAAACTTGTTAGTTTGAAGTTATTTTTTTATGTATATGTTGGTAGCATATACATAAGCAGTAACTAATGAAATTATTACGTTTCAAAAAATTTCCGCCTTTTGTTGGTAAATTGCCAATATGTGAAAGAAAGACTGGTGGTGGATGTGCAAATTTGCAACCTATCTGCAGAGATCATGGGTATAAAACGATGCATTATGCTACTAATAAAGTGTTTATTTCCTGGAATTTACTTATTTTTTTAGGTTTATGTGCCCTATGTAACTTGTAATGGAAGGAAGCATGGTGCAAATTTATCTCAGGCGGCAAACGTTGCTGCTACACCACTGCATTTATTTACGAGGATGGATCAAGAAAAAAAAAAGTTTACAATGGTAATAAAAAATTATTTATTAACAATAGGCAGAAAATACAAAAGGGATTTAAGAGGAATCCTTTCCGATGACTTTTCCACATAATCACTAAATATATTTAGGCATTTGAACACAGGACCAATAGTTTTGCGAGTAGTAGGGTATTGTTCCTGCAGGAGGATGTCACCATCACTCAACATGACAAGGTATTTGCGTCGGATGGTTTCACGATGGTCAAGTGACTGTTTTCTTTTTCGGAAACTGAAGGAACACTTACCTGGAAGAAAGTTCTCTTCAGACAGTGATGTGAAAACAGCTGCCGAGGACTGGCTCAATAGGCAGGACGGAATTTCTATCAAGCCTGGTTAAACAAGTTGGCCCTGCGTTCAGATACATACTTAAATAGATTTAAAAATTATGTGAAAGAGTGACCGGCAAGTATGCCTCTTAATTCCCTATTGTATTTTCTGTTTAATGTTAATAAATAATTTTTTATTACCCTTTTAAACTTTTTTTAGACCCATCCTCTTATTTTATATTTATTTGCTGCGTAGAATAAAATGAATAACCCTTTTTTGTTTCGCAATGATATATCTGAAATAATAATCTTTCTTCGTGCAATATTTGATTGGTAAATTAAATTTTATTGTTATAAAAAATATTAAATCTTAGAGTTAAAAGTGAAATGTTTATTTATGAATAAAATGTTTTAATAAGGAAATTGAGTATTTCATTCAGAAATGTTTTTATTCTGGTAAAAATTTTATTCTTCTCATGTAAAATGTTCTATTTAGTAAGTAGTATTCAATTCAGTTAAAGGGTGGATGCAGGAGGCAGTTTATCCCAAGTGGCACTATGAATGGGGTGGCAAATCAGCCATGCAGGAAAACAATTATATGTAAGAGCAGCAGCACTAGATCAATCATTGCATATGTTACTGGCAATCTGTAAAACCTCAGCATTCTATAGAATACCTCGGCATTTTATAGAATGCTGGGTGTTTTTAGGCAAAGTATGAAATACAAGAATTTTTATACATTCTCTTTAGGTATATAATACCTAGGCATTCTTTAGAATGGCAAATGTCATTTAGTCAAAGTAAGAAATAAAGATCATGATAAGGCTATTATTTATGAGACATGCATTCCTCAAAAATACAAATTTTATTTTGAAAAAAATAAAAAAAAAAGTGCCATTAAAAATCTTGTATTCAAAATACGCAAAGGAAAATGATAGTTATATATATCAAATTTTATGTCTTTCTTATTAAAAAAACAAAATAAAATGTGAACCTACTTGTTACATCAAGGGAGGAAATAGTTCTGTTTTAATTGCACTTAATTGTGTTTCATGTAAATTCGAAGTTACAATGTATTTCATACTTTGCGGATCTGTCATTTGGCATTCTATAAAATACCTAGGAAATGTGTAAAGTGTTAATCATTTCATACATTGCCGGTCAGTTTTCGGTATTCTATAAAATGCCGGATTTCAAATTTTGCCAGTAATATATATACATAAAAAATAACTAATGAAATTAATACATATAAAAATTGTCTGTCTTTTGTTGGTAAATTGCCAATATTTGAAAGAAAGATTGGTGGTGGACGTGTAATTTTATAACCTATCTGCAGAGACCGTGGGTACACCAACAAATATTCCTGGAATTATTATTATTATTTTGAGGTTTATATGTCCTATAACGTGTAAAGGAAGGCAGCAGGGTAGAAGTTCATTCCAGGAGGCAAATGTTGCTGCTAGACCACTGTATTTATTTATCTTATATTTATTTGGTGGGTAGAAATAGCAGGAATAACTTTTTTTTACAATGGCAGATCCGAAATAATAATCTCTTTTTAATACTTGATTCATTAAATGAAATCCTATTTTAATAAAAAATATCAGATCTTGGAGTTAAAATATAAATGCTTATTTATGAGTAAAATGTTTTATTAAGGAAATTGAGTATTTCATTCAGAAATATTGTATTCATTTCTTAATCATCATTTTCCTGGGTTTTTTTGCGAATGCTGTGTTAATGCACTTAATAGGAACCAGTTATTTATATAAACTATTCCTTTTTTAATTATTATATCTCGCTTAATTATTGGTACACATGTTTTCTTTCTGATTGAAAAATACTATCTGCTAAAAGTATTTCTTCATTTGTACTTATTCCTTGTTTTGAAACTAGAAAATTATTTTTTAAATTGCAGATTTGTTGATGAATATTTTAGAGAGCCAAATCTAAGTTATGGAACTCATGTGGTTGTTGTATTCTATGCTTTAAAAGAAACAAATTTTGAAGATGTGTTCCTACCTGGAAAAATGCAATTTAATGGTTCTGGCTCTTATGGCAATGGAGCAGCTATGAGGATTGCACCAATTGCATTATTTGATCATAACAAAACAGATGAGTCCCTTAAGGTATATTTCAGTAAATTTTGTTTGTATTTGATTCTTTTCTGGTTAAAGTTACTTCTTGAATAGTTTAATGCCTATTTGCCTAAATTGTGGCCGATGAAGAAAATATTGAGTTTGAAAAAAACATTCACAGTGTACTATTTTTCAAGCTGTTCTATTTTTTTGGAAAATTAGTGAGAAAATAAACTTAAATCAATATATTTCATAAGAATTTGCTAAATATAGCTTTTTGAAACTGAACATTCCTTTATTTATTAGTAATTAATGTTTGATTTTTTTAAATTTCTCTTCCTAATTTAGGGTTATGACAAAATTTTTTGGTCAAAAATAGCATTCTAAAAAATTTTCAGTCGGAAAAAAAGTATCATTATTTCAAAATGTTTGAGAGACCTTGTATTGACATATATTATTTCGAATGAGAATTGGTTCTAATTTTTTTATGGTTAGTTCAGTTTTCAATTTTTTTTATATTGGATTGCCTCAAGAAACCAAATTAAATATTTTTCTTTACTGAAATTGCTGAATTTGTACAAATTCTAACAGAAGATATTCTATACATGGTAGTGTGAGAATTTAATATTTGAAGTATTCATATTAATTTTTAATTAAAGCTGCTTAATTCATACAAATTCCTTGCAAAGGTATTATACGAACAGGTTTTTCTGTATAAATAATTTTCACAATTGAATCATTTTTACTCTTCTACTACAAAATCTGACTTGACTAGATTATCTTTATAGATCCTTATCACTCAAAAAATTTCTAATGTTTTTTTTATGCCGATTGAGCAACGTTATTCCCTAAAATAAGACTTGAAAATAAAATTTCATTTTATTCTGTGGACCTTCAAGTCTACCGTCTTTTTTTTCATCTTCTGGAAAATAAATATTTTTTACTAAACACCAAAAAAATTTACTTAAATTTTCACATATCTTCTTAATTTTCTTTTAAAATAATTTTGCTCTTTTTTTAATTGTTTTAAACATCAGTGTATAACATAAATGTGCGGAAGGAATCTAGGGAAATATTCAAGAATACACTACTTACATATTTGCATTTTCAAACACTTCATACATCCACAAAACAAAATTTTAAATCTTCTCTGACTTTGTTGGTGTCGCTTTGTCTTGCCAATAGCAATATTCGGTTTATACCGATTTTCTTTCAGAGAGATGTTGAAGAATGTTCTCGTATAACACACAATCATCCCTATGGATACAATGGTGCTATTCTTCAGTGTCTCGCTATTAAAGCTGCTCTGAAGTCTGATTCGTCAAAAGAATTTGATCCCGTTGACTTCATTAGTCAGTTGGAAAAGAAAATGGAAACTATTGAAACAAAGGTAAATATCGGGTATGTTTTTATGTAGATACTAGCCGCCTTTAGTGACTACTTTGTTCGCCAGGAATATAATTTCAATTTAACTGAGATGGCTTAAAGCCCACGTCGGTTATTTAGGCATCGAATGCGCAGACCAATTAGCCAAAGAAGCCATCACAAAAGGCGACCCTTTCCTTCTACCTAAGCCACTTTCCTACCTGAAAGCCGAGATTAAGTCAGCTGCTTTAAGCATCTGGCAAGACAACTGGGATAACGGAGAAACTGGCCGCAGTACACACGATATAGTGCCTAGGGTCTCAAACAAGCCAGTAGGATGGAATAATGAAGAGATAATGTTCGTTACAGGACACGGGCCTTTCCCTTCATACCTACATCGCTTCAATCTTCGAACACATGACAACTGCTCGTGCGGAGAAAAAGGCGATCCAATTCACTATGCCACAAAATGTCCGTTTACCCTCTCCTGGCATTTCCAAACTCCAACAGTGTCACTCAAATTACAGTGGTTGAAAAACATTCTCACGAACAACTTCTCAAGAACCCGACTTCGACTCCTAATGCGTTTCATATGCGATGAGAACAATCTCATTGTAGAGGATAATAATTGGGCACTCATCCACCCAGACTGACACAGACTTCCGGCTACTTATGATTCTTTTCCCCTCAACGTATTTTTTCTTTGTTTGTATTGTTTGTATTTTTGCATTGTTTTCTATGTTGTTCTGTCCAGTGTATGTTTCTTTTTCATTTTCATTTGTTCTTGTACCTGTTACTTGTTTCTGTTCCTTCTTAAAAAATAAAATTCACCTCCATCCATCCAAACCGGAAAGGAGCCAAATGGCTCTAAACACGGGGATGCAGGTGGTGTAATGTAATTTAATGTGAATAATTTGATATTTATGGTTTCCTTAACAAAGTGTTTTTAAATTGTGAGAGACATTTAACCCATGCTCTTTTAATTGTCTTGCATCTGTTTTGTTCATTGTTTACATGAACGTCCTTAATGATGTGAAGTAGCTGCTTTTAACATTAAAAAGGCTCACCACATTTTACGTCTTGCAGCGTGCCAACTGGATTAAAACAAGCTGATAAAGGATTAAAACATTTTTCAACATATTTTATGTATTTCCTAATGCACTAGCTATCATAAAGGACTTTGTTCGTACATTTCTCAGAAAAATTGTTGAAGGAAAAAAGAGTAAATTCCTTAGCTTTCAACAATGAAGAGAAACACACAATTAAATATTTGTTTATACAATGAAAATGGTTTGAATTTCATTGCGACAATATTTTTTGTTGTAAATTATGAATAAAAATATTTTTAAAAATCTATTGTGTGTGGAATTGGAGAAAATTGATACCAGCATCTTAATTGATATCATTGAAAAGGCAATTTTTTGCATTTTCAGATAGTGTAAAAATAATTTTTGTGCTGTAATATTTTCGAAGTAATTAAGGAAAAAAGTCAAAATTTCGCTTAATTTTTAATCAATGAAAGTTTTAAAAAAAAGAACTCCGAAGTGCACATCCTCACCCTCCAAAGTATGTTTGTGCCAAATTTCGTAGATCTAGATCAGAGGTTCCCAACCTGTGGTACGAATACCCCTGAAAGTATGCGGGGGACCAGTTAGGGGTGTGCGAAAGTCATTTTGGTAATGGCAGAGGACTTAAAACATAAGAATATTCTAGATTCATTTTCTAAAGTTCGTATGAAAAATGAAACTGAAAATTGTTAGCGTCTGAAAGCCTATTCACGAATTAAGGAACAGGAAGAAAAAGATTAATGTCTAGTAATTGTTAGCTTTCATCATATGTTATTGCGAAATCATCCCATGCTATTTTGACATTGAACTAATACTATTTTAAAAAATAGAATTAAATGTAAAATCAAAATTCGATCCTTCAAATTTTATTATGTCCCCTAGCTGTATGGCCCGGCGTTGCACGGGCTATCACGAATAATAGGATATTCCCGGGCGAAGAGAAGTGAGGTCACGTGAGACCTTGGGATCCATATATTTTGATATGCCCGCTTCCGTTTCTCTCTACAATAAACAAATATTTTCACTTACTTCCCCTAACAAACGTTACGAAGTTAAACATCTTAATACAAAAAAAGAAAGGAAAAAGCATGAAAACGATTTTTTCCATTGTTAAGAAATCCAAACAGAAGCTCGCTCAAAAAGAAATACCAACTTCCGTTAAATAAACAAAACAAATGCAACACCGAATGCGAAAACTAATAATAAGGGGAAAAAGAATCCGCCGTGAATGAATTCACCATTCTGCCAATAGATGGCAGCACGTCAATTCATTCATTTTGACGTTTTTAATTCATATCTTTTTAAATAATTACAATTTCGGAATTTAAATAGTCGAAATGGATTCCTTGGATTATTTTCCCTCTTTTGTTACTTACGGCTAGTTTCAGGATTCAGTGGTTCGTGAGAAGATAGAAAGACATAGATAAATATGTTTGTTTTCCTTCGAATTTTAATAGGATAGATTACTAGTCTTTTGACTCTTAAGCTAACGTAAGCCCTTGGCGTTATTAATAAAAACTTTTTATGCTGGGGGCATATAACAGTAAGGAGTACTCGAAAATAAAAAGATTGATCAAGATGTACGCGAGTGAATAAAGGTTGGGAACTGCTGCTCTAGATCCGTCGGTCTGGCCTGTAAAGCAGCAACACACATTCTTCTTAACAGAGATAATTGAAAGACATTAATTTTGCTCAATAGTCTTTGGGAAATATGTTTATTTTCTGTTCCAATAAATAGGAAGCTTTACATTGGAAAAAAATATATAATTTATTTGGAATTTGCGTTTAGTTGAACTTGGTCAGATTTTTTTTTTAATTTGGCTTTTTGGGGGCTTGAAATCAAAAATTTTGATTTCAAACCCTCACCCCCTTTTTTTTAGATAGCAAATTATAAAAAAATACTTGCCAATAAAAAACTGGTCTAATTTTAAGTTCTTTCGAATGCCTTCAACCTGTCATGTTGAATCACTGAAAATGATGGTTTCCTTCAAAATGTTGATGCTAAGTTCATGGTATAATTTTAGATTTATGCAGAGGCGGTCTGAGGGCCGAGCAAACCGGGCAACTGCCCGTGGCGCGAAAATCCTTTCTGGCGCCAAAGCGGGAGTGTGAAGGAAAAGAAAACGTTTAATAGACACGAGAGCTCCGAAAAAATGGCAAATAGTTTCCCTTTAGAATTGACGGCCCCTTCTCTTATTCTGAATAATATCAGCAAGACATGTGAGATGTATTAAACGCTCTACTACCACTGGCGGTTTTTCACACAGGCGCGTGCCTCGAGACTCGGGAGGGGGACCTCAAAATCTAGTCGCCGTACATCACAGTGCTAAGCTGGTGGTTAATTTACGACATTGGGTAGGGACATGACTCTCAAAACAGCTTTACGCATAATACCTCATATTGACAAAATTCGCCACTGTCCCCCACACACGCATACTACTCTCCAAACGTGGTCTCATGGGAATGTATCCTTATTAGCACAAGATATTATATGGTACCTCCACGATGCTGTTTTAAAGTTTGAATGCCGCACAATATCATAAAAATATGGTTGCAGTATTCTATAGTTACATTTCCTGATGCTTCTTGGTGCCTTGTGGACAACTGTTGCGCTAAGAATGACCATAATTGATAGCTCTGAAAATTGTTCGAAAACTTTCAAACTCTAAAATGGAACTAGTATTTTGTTCTTTTTTGCATTCTAGACAATCGCCTAAGCCCATAATCGAAAACCCAATTTAAATTATTCTAAACTTTTTCCTAGTTATTTTTCTTATAAACATCAAATTTGAATTGTGATCATAGGGCTACTCCTACTTGGATCCAAAATCGAGGGACAAATTTTGAAGGAAGTTTCAAAGTGGGCATATTAATCCATAATTTTAGACTGCACACCGGACATAAGTCATGTTGGATTGATGACATTTGCTATAAGATATGTATGGTGCATTAGGTGCAGAACCTTGAATGAAAGAGCACTTTTTGGGATCCATGCCTATCGAGCATTCAATCGGTGATGCTTTAATAGAGAAAATTTGAGTACAGCCGAAAGAGATGAAAAATCCACAGAAAAATATGCTTGGCCAAATCTATGGTAATCGAGCCAATATGAAAGGAAAAAATCCAACTTAGTTCTTATTGAAGCTCCACAACCCTGTCTGGACTCTGTGGCATTCCTTAGTATTTTATTGCAAATTTACAACTTCTTTGCACCCCAAACTGATCGTCGGACAATCTTGAAGAAATATTACCCAGTACAACGGGCAAGCCCTTAAGTCAAACGTTGTCACTCTGCTGGAGTTATCGCAAGATAAAAGAACGTATGCATTGGCCAAAAAGCTTGTCTAGAGTTCAGTGGTGAATCCGGGGGGCATATTTACAAACCCTACCCTGATAGAACTGAGGCAGGAAATCAGTCAATATCATTGGCTGCGAGGAGCAGTGACGTCGTTTTCAGCTCTCGCACGTAACATGCGGCAATCATAACGAAACAAGAGTCGTCCTACTTTTCTTCTCCGCTTTCCCACAGTTGAGCACCGAAAAAATTCTTCCGTGGGTTGTGATATTTTTTAAAATGAAATTATTTTTCAAAAGATCATAAAAAATAAAACATCCCACACTGTAAGAAATTATACTAATGAAAAGTACACGCACGAGAGCAAAGAACGACGTCATCGGCTCTCGGCGAAGCGAGCCAATCATCTTGTCCGATTTCCTGCCACAGTTCTATCAGGGTAGGGTTTGTAAATAATCCGGGGGGGAGGGCTACAACCCCCCAGAGGCAAGCCGAATTCTTGATTTTATTTAACATCATTACAACTGTTTTCTTAATTTCCTCCTTTTAAAAAATAATCAAAGCGTTTCAACATTAGCTTTCTGGCTGACGCTCGAAAATTTTCCTCTTGTAGCTTTGACGCTGTCGTGGCTAGTTATTTCATTGTAATTTTTATTAAATTATCGAAAGTATTGTATTGTTTTTTTATGATTTTTATTGTCAGGTGAGTCAAGTCTGTCAAGTTAAAGAGTTTTGGTTTATTTTAGCCTTGAGGTTTGACATTCGTCACGACGATACAAAGTTTTTATGACCTCAGCCCCGAATCCTAGATTCGCCACTGCTAGAGCTTGACAGAGAAGGTAAAAAGTTTTAAGTTTGTTGCTAGTCTTGCCATTTGGCACTCGGTTTTCTTCAAGTTCTATGTCGTAAGCAAGATGTTACAGAGTGAAAATATAGATGTGTCTAGTGCTGTAGAAATGATTGGCAAAACAAGATAAGCTATGGTAGAAATGAGATGAGACAAAGGGTTTCAACAGGCTCTGGTTGATGCATGTGACCTCTGTAACAGAATTAAGACTGAAGCAGAATTTCAAGAACTTGAAGATCAACCATTGAAAAAAAAGAAGCAATATGATTATAAATCTCTAGGTGAAGCTCCTCCAAAGGATATTCAAGGAAAGCTTCTATTTTGCTGCCATTTTTTTAATTCTGAAAGTCATCATCAACTCTTTGCTGGAACATTTTAAAGAACTAAACGTTATTTATGCAAAAATTGTTTTTTTTATCTAATATCAAGAAAGCAAAACACAATAACATTTTATGTATGTTCAAAAACCTTCATTTGGCCTCGAGTGACGGTAATCATTATGTTATAGATGGTTTCCATCTTCACCAAGAAATATTAGTTAATTTAATTCTACTACCAGACGAAGTGATCAGCTGTTGCAGATTCTAACTTACTTCAATATGAACAGGGTTGCTGCAAATTTTCGATATATCTCAGTGGCTTTCAGCATTTTTCTGACTTTCCTAGTAACTATAGATGCTGACAAGAGAAGTTTTTCTAAATTGAAAATTATCAAAATGTATCTGCAATCCACCATGTCCCAAGAGCGACTAGTTGGCTTAGCAACCATGACAAATCAACGAGACCTCTTGCAGAACATTGAAATTGCGGAGAAATTTTACTGATAAAAGCAAGAAAAGTTAATTTTTAAACAGAACTTATAATACTCTTTTAAAATGAAATAAACTATTTTTTAAAATAAATTTGTTGAATATATTGTTTTAGTTTCAATAAGACCTATATAATCTTAAATATATCTGAAGTTAAAAAATTCTCACCATAATATTATTCGGTCATATTTACAGGTTAAATATGCATATTTCTATATAAAAGTTTGTTTGGCATTTAAATATAGACATAATAGAATTTTAAAAAATACATTGGCTTTGTGTGTTGGGGAGGGCGCCATATTTGTACCTTGCCTGATTGATAAAATTACCTTAAGCGGCTGCCTCTGGATTTATGGGACACTGTAGAACACTTAATGTTGTGCTTCTCCATTTGGTGATATCTGAAATATTTTACTATGCAAAGTTTTATCATTATCAAAGAAGAAAAATACTATTTATCAATGATGTAATCCAGTTTGTTTTATTTCTGAATCGCCGCAGTTAATAATAGTGTCGATTACTGTAGAATTTTTCAATAACTATTTGTAGAGCTCCTTGATATAACCCAAGCAAACTTTATTTTAGTATTTCGAATTGATAATGCATGCAATAAGTTGAATCTCTTTTTTTTATATTACATATTAGTTTGAAAGTGTTTAAAGTTAAGATTTGCTTCGTCAGACCTCCATTAGTGAAATTTAACAATTAGTTTCAGAAATTAGTGTTACAATAGAAGCTATTCATGTACACATGACACAAGTAAAGTGTGCCAGATTAATTTCATTTTGAAATCTATTGAATATTTTGCTGCATTAAAAAGGATGTGACATCACAATATAGCCTACCATATAATGAAACAAGTACTACATTTAAATGTGACCATAACATCGTGGAAAATGACTCGGTTGATTTATAATTAATTAAGATGTATTAATGCTGTTTCTCAGCAAATTTGTAAAATATGTGCTAGGTTTCTGTGCAATCAAGTTATAGTTTCTACACATAGCGTAATCTCTCCAGCTTATTATTTTGCTAACTTGTACGAAACACTCTTTGAGTCTTATAAGCTTTGCTGGTTTTTTCCAATATTTTCATCAAATTTACATACTTCTAGTGATGAAAGTGGGAGTTTTAAGATTAAACGCATTAATTCTCGCCATCATTATTTTATAGCAAGTTGCATCTAATACATCAGATAAGAATAACATCTAAAATCTTGATTATAAATATTTTTTTAATAATTCATATATTAAGGATACTTCATTTTATATAATGTTATTATGAATTTACTTTCATCATTTATAATACTAGGATGATTCACCTTATTGTGAAAGTTTGAAAAAGATCAAAGAAATTTATTTACAAGATCATGAAGATATTTCAGCTGAAGAAATTGCTAAGTGTTTGGGTAAGTTATTTGGTATTACTTTGACAACTTTCTCATAAATTGAATGGCAGTGATGTTGTTTAGCTCAAAATACCTCTCAAGAAGCACTAAAATTTATGTTAACTAAAAACTATTAAAAATTAACAAAATATATATTATCATCAATACATATGAATTTAATAATAAACATACAAATGGTAGGTGTCACTATATATATATGTATATTTCATTTTTTCTGTTCGTAGCCTATTACTAATTAGTTATAATATATAAATAGAGATATTTTGGAGCGTGTTTCTTTGTGTTCTGAACTATTTTTATTTGAATATTACTCTTTAGATAAAGGGCGTGACTAAATCTCGGACGCCCTCTTAAAATAGGGACATTGGTGAAAAAGTAGTTAAGTTATTT
>BGPR01005560.1:1863-47404 GCA_013235015.1 Araneus ventricosus | reverse complement strand
CATGGGATGACTATTCTGGCCATCCCTCATTTACAAGTCAGTCTCGTAATCACAGATCGGTGAAACATGGAAATAAAGCTATCTGTTTTGTTATTAAAGGAGAGATTGACTAGTTACACAGCAGTTGCAGTAGAGTTTGCCCGACGGTAGGGGGGCACAGTCTGCCTGACAGGGGGGGGGGCCCGACTTGCTGTAGACTGGGACTGAGAGTAATGAGATTGGTCTCAAATTTTCGCCACATCTTTATTTATCAACTAGTTGAATATCATGTACAAACATTTTCTCCGACAGGGTACAAAAACTTTACCGACGGGGGACACATCTTCCCCGACAGGGGGCCCTGAACCCCGGCCCGCCCACTGGCACCACCCCTTGTTACACGGGGGAAGTTGAGAATGAAACCTGTCCATTAAGTATTACAAATGTGTATCGCCCAGAACACACAGTAAACAATTCTGCAACTGCTGCATTTGAAATGAAAAAGTTACTTTACTTTTCCTTGCACTGAAAGCCATTGTTATACTATTTTCCAGCAATAAGTAAACTTATACTAGAAACCAACTTTTACAGAAATGAACTTTTTTCCTATCGGATGTACCAGGTGTTAATTTTGCGGTCCCATTTTTCCTCTTCATAGCCTAATACCAATGTATTACAATATTTATATTAGATATTTTTGAAAACTTTCCTTTGTATTCAGAACTGTTTTTATTTTTAATATTACTACTTAGATTATGGGCTTGACATAATTGTTCTGGTCTTCCCTCATATGTAGTCAATCTACTCATTACGCATGGAGTGACTAAATAAGATAAGGAACTAAAACTATCTGCTTTGTGATAAAAGCAAAGAGGGGGATGAAAGTCTAATCAGTTAGTGTTACAATTGTGGTACGAGCCCGCACACAGAGAAAAAATTCTGCTGGTACTGCATCTATGCCATCCATAAGAAGCCATACGGGAAAGTCCCCTAGACTCTCTCGTATGCTCCCAAACAAGGGTGTGAAGTATATTCACAAAAGTGCCGAATGTGGCGATTAGTCATCAAATGTAGTAATCAGTATTTTCATGTAACCCTATATTGATTTTTGGTTATATAGCATGTAATTCCTTGTCTTCTTTTTTATATCAAGATGAAATGAAGACGTATTTTTGTTTATCCTCTATGCCACTCTTGCATTCCACTGCACTGATGGCTCCAAAAATGGTATCGCCCCCTCCCTCCCCAGCATAAAAATTGCAGTCCTTCAGCAAAGCCAGGACCACCACGAGTACTCAGATATATATTGCCCTCCAAGATCGCGGGAAGATGAAAGGGAAACAATACAAGCAAGAATAAAAAACACTAAGCATGCGCCAATATACAGGGTGTTCATTAATTATTGTCGGGGTTTCCGTACCTCATAACTTTCGAATAAAAAATATTATTACGCAAAAACCGATTACGTATTCGTAAATTACAATTCAAAGAATTTTACGTGGCAACAATGCGATCTTAGCGCATTTGCAGTCTGGATAATTATGACGTCATAAATAAAAATGGCGACCGTACAAAAAAAGCAATGTGTGTATTGTGGTTTTTCGAAACTAAATTTGGTTTGGGGGTTTGTCAAGAACATTGTTTACAAGACCCCTGTGCCCTCCCTTGATGAACTGAAGCGCAGAATTGTTACTGCGATCCAAAATGTTACCCCACAAATGCTGGAGAACACTTGGAGGGAAATCGAATTTCGACTCGATGTGTTACGAGCCACGAAGGGCAGCCATGTGCAAATTCATTAATCTTTTTAATATCATTAATAAAATTCTTTGAGTTGTAATTTACGAATACGTAATCGGTTTTTGCGTAATATTTTTTATTCGAAAGTTATGAGGTACGGAAACCCCGACAATAATTAATGAACACCCTGTACAATATGGTACGTTTTGTGCATTCTAGTATAACGAAAACCACACATGCATTTTGAACGACTCTTTTTTTTGATCGATTAAAACTAAATTTTGATAGAGATCTACCATTCCAGTTAGAAGACCACATATCAAATTTCATTTATCTAAGTCATTGCGTTTTGGAGTTGTGTTCACATGCATGCAAATGTACAGACAGACAGTCAACCATTTGACAGATTTGGTTTAAAATACGATACAAATCTATAATTCTAATTATAAAACTTTTCCAAATTTTATCTAATCTAAGTATTTAAGTTTTTCAGTTATCATATTCACATAACCACGGACAGGCAGTCAATGGAGTTTGTCCAAAATTTAATAGAAATCTACACATTTGTGTAGAAACCTCATACCAAATTTCATCTGGCTAGCACAAATAATTTTTGAGTTATCGTTTTCAAAGGGAGACAGGAAAACATAAATCCAAAATTTTGTTTTTGCCACTTGGGGAGGTCTAAAACGTGGAGATTCATTGAAATCTCAATGCTGAAATTTTTTGACGATTACAATACTTTCTCATAGTATACGAGAATGTAGTAAGATCAGTTTGCTTTTCCTTTCAATGAAAGCCATTGTTATAAAGTAATCTGGCAACAAGTAAAAATATTCTGTGAAGAAAATTTTACAGAAATTACCCACCTTCCTGTTTTCTCAATTTATATCGCAGAAATTACCAATGATTGCAAGAATACATATTTTCTTATGGAATGACGAAAAATCTGATTCATTCGATAGATATACAACTGTGAGGTCAGTTGTGAATCAAACAGGAACTAGCAAATTTTGATATACCTATGATAACCTCTGAACGATGACTTGATGCTATTCATTGAATTGTTGCCCTCATTCCTTTCTATAATTGTTAACTGTGTTCATGTAAGTGAACTTTCTGCCCTTTTTTAAATTTAATTTGAATAAAATTGTGTTTTCAACTTCTTAAATATTATCTTGCCTGCCTCTAAAATGAGTATAAGTTAAGATCTCCAAACCCCTTTCAAGGAAATTTAACAATTAACTTCTTTATTCTGTAAAATTCATTAAAAAGTATTTATCATTATGTTTTTAATACAGAATAATGTGGTACGTAGTATTGTGGATTAGAAGTAATTTAACAATGCACAGCAAAGTATTACAAATACATACATCAATTACGTAATATACTATCATTTGCGCTTTGCAGTGAAATGTTTAATGGTTCAAAATGCTAGATCTCCAGGACAGCTTGTGCACATTTTCCTACTGTCCTGATAAATTTTATTTTCGGCACAGAGAATATATTTTAGAATATATTTTATATATTTTATTTAGTCATATTTTCCTGTTGGTGGAATCGGCACCGGACAATTTTGATTCCTCCTTGAAGTCTTCTCAGGTTGAATAAGTTCAGGGCCACATAATGAATGGAATTTTGCTCCAAAATTTCATCAGTGCACTCGAGAATGAGAAACAGTGGCGAATCCAGGATTTGGGTCTGGGAGGGGCTGAGGTCATAAATTTTTTTTTATCGTCGTGACGAATGTCAAACCTCATGGCTTATGCAAACCAAAACACTTTAACTTTACAGACTTTACTCACCTGACAATAAGAATCATAAAGAACACTACAATACTTTCGATAATTTAATAAAAAATACAATAAAATAAGTAGCCAAAAAAATGTTTCCGACTCTACAAGTACAAATGGAATGACTAGAAAAGTAGGAAAATTTTCGAGCCTATCAAGCCAGAAAGCAATGTTGTCATGTTTTTATCATTTTTTTTAAAGAAAGGGAAATTAGGAACAAACAGTTGTAGTGATTTTAAATAAAATCAAGAATTCTGGTTTAGCTCTGGGAGGGGCTGCAGCCCCATAGCAACTCAAAATTTTAAAAAATGATGAAATCAAGAAAACAGTTTAAAATAAATCGTATACGAATCGAATCGAACGATGTATTAGCGAAATCTATCTTCTTCGCTCAGAGTTTAGTTGGCCGAGTGGTTAGAGCGTCAGGTTAGGAAACGGTAGGTCGCGAGTTCTAATCTGATGTTGTGTTCGTACTCTGCTTCTGCTATAGTTTGCAATGAGTTTGACGTGACAAATTTGTGGAAAATTTGACGCGTGGTGACTTCGAAGCTTGCGTTAACATGCTGCAAACTTGTTTCAAGCTTGCGCTCTTGTCATGTCAAATTTGTTGCAAGCTTGCAGATTTGCAGAGCAAGATTGCTGCAACTTTGCTGCAAACTAAAATTGATATCTGGGTTCTTCCATCCGGTGTTGGTTACAGTGCCCATCACACCCTACTACTTCTAGTTTTCTCATTCATCATTAGCTAATGTTGTCAAAGCACACACGTCACACACAGCATCAAAATGTGTACCACTTGCAACAGAATAATTATGTAAACTAAATAAAAATTTTAATATACCACGGTTTTAAAACGGACTAAAAATTATAAAATAATATCTTATAGCCCCATACAGATTTAAAACGAAAAACGTGGGGCGCATGCAATAGATAATTGATGCATAAATAGTTTATTTAAGCCACTAACAATTTTATTGCAATGGAAATGATATGAACTGTTGTGTGAGTTTTCTCAAAGGCAGCTACTCTCTACACTCCTTACTATTAAATATTGCATGCGCCCCACGTTTTTCGTTTTAAATCTGTATGGGGTTATAAATCTGTATGGGCTAGAAGAAATTATTTTATACTTTTTAATCCGTTTTGAAAACATGGTATATTAAAATTTTTATTTTATTTAAATAATTATTTTCTGCTTTTTAGTCATGTGTGTGTGTGAAATTTTGCAATCGATTTTAAACATCTTGATGAGATTATGACAGAAACATGTGGCAAATTTCAGGATTATTTCAGTTTCTCTTCACCTGATCATAAATAGAAAATTGCTATTTTCCTGAAAAATTAAGTTATGTGACGCAGAGACCTTCGTGGAAACAACTAGCAACCGAACTGCATTTTACTTTTCCCCTCCCTGGAATTTCACAGCAAACAAATTATTGTTACTCTGGTATAGCAAACCGTTGCCCTGAGCAAACCCATACTCTAAGAGCAAACCCTCCCCTCCGAACTTTAATCCACTCTCCAATGTTCCCCCACTATTCGCTGCGAAATTTCTTGGAATCCACTTCTACAAACTCAGGATTCCCCCTACTCTCTATTCACGAGGGAAGCCTGGACAGCGCCATCTATCGAATCTTTGGATCGGTAAAACACAAAATATGAAATAAAAAAATTAACAGACAAACAGACAGACAAGAAAGCGAGTTAATAAAAACGTGCTGAAAAGAGAGACTGAAGTGAAGGCCGTGATGGGTGGTAGCGACTGGCGAGTAGAAGCCCAAGTTGGTGGGGGGAGGGGTGCGGCAGAGTAGGTAGGGAGAGACCATGCCACGGTTCAATCTAGTTCAAACCAGTTCAATCTAATTCAAGTGGGTTCTGGTTCGTTTTGTTCTAGAAAAACGAACGAAGAGTTGCACAGTGAAAATTGCGAAATATTGGTAAATTTCTGTTTTTCCTAAGACGTTGCGCGAACGGAAAAAATTACATTATTGATCAGAATTTAATTTATTTAGGTTATTAAAACCATAAAACAAGCATAAAAAACTAAAGCGTGTTTATTTTAAACTAATTTTAAAAAATTACAAAAATGACGCGATTTTTGCAATTCTTCATTAACTTTAAGTACGATGCGCGAACGGAAGATGTTATTTTAATTTTTTTACGCCATTTTTCTTCTTATTACAATAGGCAGCTTTTCCGCACTAAAGCGTTCCGAAAAAAAATATTTATTTTTTTCGACCCACCCTAATGCACATATACGTGCGGAAAGTAAGCTGCCTAGAGTGCTTTTTTGGTTTTTCACTAAATGACAGGGGAAAGGCAGTTTGAGACGTTTGGCTAATTTTGATGGATGATAGAAATTCAAAGATGAATAAATTAATAAGCACCATCTTTTGTGTTTGCCTTCCCATGATATTAACAAAAAGGAAAGTGAATACTAAAAATTTAAAAGTCAATTTTATCAAACTTTCGGACTGACAGGTATATTGCTTTGAATAATGGAATGCATATGGGTGCCCAGATTGGATGACTCCAAGCCCACTAACCTTTAACTACCTACCAAATCTTATGTGGATTGGTTCTCAGTGCCACCTTATAATTACAGATTTTTGCTATCGTCTAACAGTAACCTGCCTCTCCCCTATTCCATGCATGTTCGAGGCAAACTCCTGTTCAAGGTCAATTGATAATGTTCCTAATCGCTGGTTGAAGTTATACGATTGGAGGTAACAAGTGATTTGCACAGTTATATAGCTATCAACAAATTACAGAAAGAGGCATTTTTTTAAACGTGTATATGTATGTAATGATTTAAGTTTTTAACCTTCTTTAATTATTCTTGATGCTATTTTATTTTTAATTACTTCTATTTCCATCGTAAGAATAGCATGTCTACTTTCGCTTTGTGTCATAAGTCTTTTCCAGGGAGTACCCATCTTCTAAGTACTTAAGCTATCTGCGCATTATTAACTGCCCTTTTTTGTTCTGATTATAACTGTCGCGATGACACTTGGCTGGCGCCGTAAATGATAATGGATTCAAACACAAATATGATTATGGATCGCATGTTTAAATTATCATCTAAGATGTTACAATAATCTGATCTCCTTCAACATGAAATAATGTTCCCGAAATAAAGAAGAATTTACTTTAATCTTCTGTGGATTTAATTTAAACTGCCATTTCAAGTCCTAAAAGTTCGAAATAATGTGACATAATCGATTCCTAAGGTCGATTGGCATTTGATTGTTGCAATTCCATATTTGGGTTGTCTTTTTTCATAGTAATATTTTTTAATCTTATTATCTTTCTGTATTTCATTGTATAAATAATATTAAGTTATATTGTTTTTCACATTTAATTTTAAATAAGGGTTTAATAGGTGTATATGATGAAAATGATATATAAGTTATTCTGGTATAAAAAAGATATATATATATATATGCCTTTGTTAGTTAAAGGGTTAAAAAGAGGTGAGGGTTTATTCTTACTGCAGAAAGTTAATGTAATTTTGATTATTTATACCTTAAACTATTTCAATAAATATAATATCTAAGATTCCTGTATTATATAAAAATGATTCGTAATAAAAAAGTATCCTTTACAAATTTATCAGCCATAAAATTGTTCAATTACAGAAGTTTAAGACATATGATGCTAAACAATTTCACATTATATTCATCTTTTAAGAATCTGAATTTTATTTAGAAATTAATCTTA
Organism: Araneus ventricosus; assembly: GCA_013235015.1. Classification (NCBI taxonomy): domain Eukaryota; kingdom Metazoa; phylum Arthropoda; class Arachnida; order Araneae; family Araneidae; genus Araneus; species Araneus ventricosus. The sequence continues at coordinate 40,172 of BGPR01005560.1, read as the reverse complement.
ACAACTCTTTTATCAGGCAATGATGAAACTGCTCATGAATCAGTTCCAGCAGCAATATATTCTTTTCTAAGAGGCATGAAGCCACTTTCTGATTTTGAAGTAAGTGTTCAAATTTGTGATTAGATTATTTCAGAAAGTGCGTGGATCTAAAAGAAAAGATTGCAAAATATGAACCTGTTCATCTTTCTCTTCATGATTCTAAATGATGTTTAATGAAATATATTGAATATGCAATATTTAAGTATTTTGTATAAAAAATAAACTTTTTTACAATAATGTTTTATACACAAAATGTCCATTAATAACTGGTTGATTCTGTTCTTTCTTATACATGCTATTCAAGTAGTTAAATGTTTACTCACTAAAAGAGAAAAAGATATCAGCTCATCATTTCAAACTGCCTATTATCATCCTCAAGAAATTGATTGACAAACCAATTTAGAAATGTATTTAAGTATTAAAAAATATCCGTTATATAACTCTGATATTCAAAATTAAGAGAATTTGTGGACTTTCCCTAATTGCAGTGGACCATGTGCACAAAGTTTGCTGCTAAAAAAGGAATGTAAGCATTTAGTCCAGAGCATTTGTAATATTACATGTACTTGTGAGCAGATCTTTTACAGGTGGTGACATGAAAATAACATGCGTCTTTTTTGTAATTATCCACCTCTTCCTCCTCAGCAACATTCAAAAAGTATGTAAACAGTTTGTAACTATATCCATGTCATAATGGCCTGGGCAAGCTCTTGAAAGTTATCAAGTGTGCAGCTGTCCCAAAAATTACTTAATTATAAAAAAAACTGCATATCTATGTAGTTAAATGAATAAATTCCAAAAAACATTTAAAAAATTATCTGAATTTTGTAGCTCTTTTACTTGTTACATCTTTTTTTTAAAAAAATACCTTATTTTTCCAGTGTTCAAATCCATTTGTACGTACCATCTACTTTGCAATATCAATTGGTGGAGATACGGATACTATTGCCGCCATGGCAGGAAGCATTGCTGGGGCTTATTATGGAATAGATGGCATTCCTACTGAATTACAAGAGCGATGCGAATTTAGAGATGAAGTTGATAACTTGACTTATAAACTTTATGATGTATCGCAAGAAGACACATCTTGATTGCTATTAGAGGTGTAACAGTTTTGAGTTCATTCTATTATGAAAATCAGTGCTCATCTCTCTTCCCAGCATGTTGCATTTCTGTTTTGATTTAAAAAAATTTTCAATTGTGATATGACGTATTTTCAGAATATTAAAAAATAAAAGGATACAATGAGTTCTAAAGTGCTTAGTTGAATTGATTCAAAAGTTAAGTATCTTTATGTTATTTCTGATATCAAAATATCCCATTATAACAACTCATACAAAACCTACAGTTATGAATAAGGTATCAGTGAATAGGATTTTCTACAGACTTCTCACATAATATACTCAGTCTACATTAAAACATGTTTTTTGTTTAAAATTTAATTTAAAAGAAAAACAAGATATTGCAATTAAATTATGCCAACAATGTCAAGAACTTTATCGGAACAGCCATATTTTGCCCAAGAAATGAAGACTGCAAAAAAAAAATCAACGATTACATTTTCAAAAGATTATAAGAGGATATATCCCAGATAGCAAAGAAAGCTTGTCTAAGAGGTTTTGGAAACCTTGTTGTCAGCAAGGGTGAAGGGTTGTCACAAAGGTTTCCATGACTAGGGTTGAACCTTTCGGCAAGGTAGCGGGTTAGTCAACAAGAAACAAGGTTTTCTGTAAGGTTTTTATTAAGATTTCCCCAAGCTTTTATTACAAGCTTGTTTCAGGCCTTTCAAAAGGTTGTTAAGAGCCCTCCTTCGGCGGACAAAATAGAACCCCCTTCCCCCCTCCGAAGACGTACCCCTACAGAGGGGTCCAACCCTCCTTTTTTCACTACCTCTTCAAAGCCGTACTCCTACAGAGGAGTCCAACCCCCTTTTTTATCCCCCTTCTTCTGACATCCATCTTAGTCCAACTTAGAGTTATCTGTAATGTCAATTAATCAGATCAATTAGGAATCTTAATTAATCAAAGCTTGATTATTAGTTTCAATTAATTGGATTAATCTAAGTTTGAATTGAACTTACTTGTACAATTTTATTGTAGACTGTCACAAAACTTCAAAATTCCTCCGAGCCGGGGATCGAACTCACATTCACAGTGTTGGAGGGCAAACGCAATAACCACTATACCGTACGGAGCTACACACGATGGGATAGGTGATTCATAAAAAGCTTTCCTACGTCAATTTTGCAGGAATGGTTTCCGAAACGATTTGCACGGAAATGCTTTCGCGGACTTGTCGTTCAAACTTTGTCGGTGAGGTAATTCATAAAAAGCTTTCCTATGTAAACCTTGCGGCATTGGTTTCCGAAACGGTTTGGGCGGCAATGCTTTCGCGGACAGCCTATGGAAAGTGAAATGGCCATCTTCTTTGCTATCTGGGATAAACTTTAGTTTATTACAGTCGTATTTCTGTACAATCCGATAAAGGAACTAGCAATCAATTGGATGCTCTTGAATTCTTTAATAGTTTTAACCCTAAAGCAGAATTATATTTGCCATATATCAGTGGATAGGATTTTTTCTAACTTCTCAAATGGTATACTCGGTTTCACATTAAAACATAGTGTTTACTTTTTTAACCCTAAGTTGCTTCATCACCTAAAGAGTTTCGAGTGTTTTACAGCTCAATGTACAGCATATACGAGCCCCACAGAACAGCAAATATTAAATGATCATGAAAAAAAAAACCAGTAAATACACCTCCGCATTTAGGAGAACAAAATATTTGTCCATGAGACAAAGGGAAAACAACACAAATTGCATGCTTAAAATTTAAGTTGAAAGAAAAATTAAATTATCACAGACATTATAGTGAATTGACAATCGAGCAATAAATGTGCCTAAGAATATGAGAGTCAAGGCACACTTTCGCAATGCTGTTTAGTCGCGCATTTCCTCATCAACGAGAGCTTTCGTCTGCATGAGTTGAACATGGTAGTTATGCAGTCTATTTATGGTATAGTAAAGCACCATTTATGCATTTCTCATTTATATGTCTTTTACATTTGTAGGTCGCTTATACTTATACGTCATTTCATCACAATACCGATTCATTCGTATTCTTCGTAATGATAAAGTATTTCGTTTATATGACGCAAAGCTTCAGTTATACGTTGTTTTCTGTCGTTCTAAAATGTGAAAATTTCCTCTTTTCTAGTATGTGAACTGTGATAAAGATATTATGACTTCTAAATGATTCGCAATTGATAAATTAATAGAGGACAAATTGTCGGGAACTAATTTAAGCGATAATAAAGAAGTTTTTTCACATTCCCTAAAAACATAATGGACTCCATTGAAAACTTCGTAATGGACTCCATTGAAAAACTTCAAACTCATTTCTTTTGTCAAAAGAATAGTGAAAAAACATTCATTGAACTTAATTCGATTCATAATGATGTACTTAATGCTAAGAAAATCAGCATGTCAGACAACGGATAAATGTTTTCTTAATTTAATGCCTATCCTTATAGACATAAATCGTATAAAACAAGAAATATAAAATTAGTAATCAAGATATGCAATAAAAGTAGGAGCTTTCTCTCTCTTATGATAAATGTTTAATTTTAAAAATTTAATTGGTTTCCTTACTATGTAGTATTATACTAGTACTATCTTAAAAAACTATAAAATTCTTAAGTTTAAATGAATTTGCATTAAATTTGCAATAATCACGGTTTTTTGTTCAGATATCGATTATACGTCTTTTCATGAATACATCGTTCTTCTTCAGCCCCTTGAAAGACATTAAATGGGGCTTTACTGTATTTTGAAAATGAGTATGATAATAAAATATACTGTTTTCCATGATAAAGTGTCCATTGTCATTTGCATAAATATATAATGACATCATGGATGGGCAGCATCCTCACATCTTTCTTTCTATTTTACAAAGCTAACCTATTTAAATCACCTAGCTTACGCAACCTTTTCAAAAATCACTAAATCTATCAATATTTTTGTATCAATTCTCGAATAGGGCATAAAAAAATGCCAGATTATTGTATACAATATCTGATGTCAGATTTCAAAGAGGTATTGTAAATACATTCGAATCAATAAAGTTCCTTGCTATTTTTATGTATATGTTATGGTCAATGTGAATAATCAATTATTGTGATAATAAATGGTGATTATTTATAATCACCAAATAAGCCGGTTGAAGGGAATAATTTATGAGAATTTATCACATTAACCAGTTATTATGAATAATTACCAATGAAGTTTGGCCATTATAATTCTTTTCAGTTGAAATCTATTTTGTTTTCTTCTATTTCAAAATTTGAGGTGCTTTGGTCACTGTTAAAGGTTAATCACTTAAATATTTTCGAACCCAATGTATTTGTGGGTTGTCTTTGCACTATCTCTATCGCGCTCGATGTCTGTTGCATCCAAAGTGGGTACCAGGCAGATTTTTTTTAACTTAAAAAACATATTACGGATTTGCTAGCAGTGGGAGATGGAACTTAGTAGCTTCGCTTGCTTAATGAATGCTAGAATAATTTTGCTTAATTAATCACATTTACCAATGAGGTTTGGTCAATAAGTTCACATGTCAATGTAATTAATCACACTGACCAAACCATTGGTAATTATTCATAACAACCGGTTGATGTGATAAATTCTCATAAATTATTCACTTTAACTGGCTTATTTAGTTATTATGAATAATCGCAAGTTATTATGAATAATTACCACCGTGATTATCCACATTAACATATACACTTTGCTGAGTATTTAATTTCAACCACCTAACAAAAGACTAAATCTTTAGGGGGAGGGCATAAGATTGAATGTGAGGTTTAATGGTTTTAAATAAATGAGAAAGATGGGTTTAACTGTTATTTTTGTAACCATTTATGTAAAATCAGCTATTAGATTTCTTTTAGTTTATAACTTTATAATAGCGATGATTCGATGCACGTGCGGCGAACAGGCGTGTTACGTGGTTAATGAATATCTGAAATGCTTTGATGATAGATTGTGTAAGACGTTTTTCACCTTAAAAATTCTTATTTGCACTATTACTATAAAATTGAATAAGGCCTTTATTATAATTTTATATTAATTCATGGCATATTTCATTGATTCTTTATCGTACTTACCTTAACATCGTGCTACAAATATAAAATTTTTTCAATATTTATAAATTCTTAAAGGATGAATATCCTATCAGGGTCATAACAGTTACATCTGACTATGTTACATGAATAAATATTAATACAATAATATAAGAGTATGCGTGAAAATTTACTAATTATATACAACAAAATCTTTTTATTTTTAACTCCTGTAGATATTTTCATGAAATATATATTCGAAAATATATGCACGAAATTTTAAACTCTTTTTGGATATTGTTTTACTGATAAGCTTGTTCTATGAATAGTTTTGTTCTATCTTTTAATAATGACACTTGCGCACAAATGAATCCGTTAAATCTAGAGTTTAACATTTAGTTTTATAAATAAACGGATTGAGCCAAACATATAAAATGCAAAAAAATAATATATTGTGCTACATGCTGGGCAGCATTCTATATATATGTAAATTAATATGAAAAGTATTAATTTACATACGCAATATAAATTGTACATCCAAACATACAAAAATTTGTATTAAAACCATTACATTACAAGATGACAAATCCCTACAAATTAAATGGTTATAGAAATTATTAAATCTACACTAAATACTTAAACACAAACATATATATATTCTCACTTAATAAGAATTATCACAAATAATTAAAATAAATAATACTAATCGAAAATTAATCATTAAATATTGCAAAACCCCTAAGAAATAAATTGCACTACAATCAATAATCAAGTTTAAAATATTGCACTTGAAATTAAAATAACATGAAAAAAGATATATATATATATTTACCACTCACGTCAATACAAACACACATACATACCTATACATTAAAAAATGAAAAATAGATTAGCTTGAAAAAGATTCGCTTTCTTGGGTACTATCAGAGTCTGAGAGTTGAATTGTCAATTCATTTTGTTCCCAGGCATCTTCTATTAACCCATCCATTGTCCAAAATTCTTTTTCAATTTTTGTTACATGGGCAACGGCAGTTTTCCAATCATTCCCCGAAACTTTATCTAAGGCTTCGAGTAACAAATTTTTCACTTCTGGCAATTTGAATGTTTGATTCTGGCGGGCAATATAGCCTTTCACTTGCGCCCAAATTAACTCAATTGGGTTTAGTTCGCAGTGGTACGGAGGCAAACGAAGAACTTTATGACCTGTTTCAGAAGCAATTTTGTCAATACGATACCCATCAAACTTATGCTTAACTGTTGACACGATTTGCAACAATTCAAGTTTCAACAAATCGCTTCCCCAAGGAATGTTTTTGTTTGTTAACCATTTTTGAATATTACTGATTATACTGAATATGAACTGATTAATCGACACAATTTTGGCGGGAATAATAAGCTATGGTTAAAGGAAATTTGTTTCAGCATTTTTTTAATGTTGGGAAAATTATTTAATATTGGAGAAAATGCCAATAACGCAACCATTTGTTTCACTTTCCCTCTTTTTTCAATATTTTGTCTCATGTGTACTCTTTTTTATTATGATATATTTTTATTTTCCTTTGATTTCTTTGAGTTTTTTGCATCGCCTTCATATTTCACTTTTCATATATTTCAATTTTATTTTGATGCATATTGTTATATATATGTACAAAAACCGATGCAAATACTGGAAAAAGATAAGATCAATAAATAATTTCAAAAGCAGCGATATTTTAGAAGTTGCTACGATATAAAAATGATAAAAAAAGAAATTAACAGCAATAAATTCTAATACGTTTTCTGAGTGATCCACGCCAGCATCAAGAGAGATTATTCGCCAAATGTGGTCCCCAAAGAGACAGAGAAAAAAGGCTTTTTCCCTGAATGTTCCCAAGGTCATTTGGCATCTCGTAATTTCCGACAAAAGGCGGGAAAAGAAACATTTAAGAAATTAAATAACATACATTTAGAAGATAGATTTTTATTGCAGAAAATATCGGTTTTTCTTATTTAAAGCAAAATTCTGTTCAAATATGTCTATTACTTTTAAGATACATTAGAACTGCAGGACTATTTCACTTGGCTGAAGAATACCATCCATAGCTTCCACTCTATAACATTCTTGAGTTGTCTTGAGGCAATGAGATTGGACAGCAATTTTGAGGTAATGACAAATCTGAATTTGGTTTTGGAATAGGGACCACCACAGCGATTTGCCAGCAATTTGGGAAATAGCAATTCCGCATTAAAACATTCATGAGAAAAGTTAAGTCGAGAATAAATTTAAGGGGTAAATTTTTAAGCATGCGATTAGAAATTTGGTCCAATCCAGGTGACTGTTCGGTTTCAAAGTTTTAATGAAGTCGATGACTTCAAATGCTGTTACGGGACTCAGGTTGTTTATGTGTGGAGTGTTGACAAAATTCTCCACTGCTTCTTTAACTTTCCCCGACACAATTGGATTGTCAAACATGGGGTCAGTATTGGACTCAAATTGTTTTCCAAGACTGTCCGCAATGATTTCTGCTTTTTCAATGGGAGCGAGTGCTGGGGAGCCAGTCTCCTCTAAGTGGAGGGATGGGGGAATAAGATCAAACTCCAACTGACTGCGTAGTTGAGTTGGTGGAATGCAGCTCATTGGCCACCGGCAGGCAGTGACGGACTGGCCAGGTTGCCAGCTTGCCCGATGGCAAGTGGGCCCCTTAAAAATAAGCTGATATGGGCCCCCAGGATCTGTGTATGTGAAAGAGAGAGAAAGGGAAGATTTTTTTTCCTAGAGAAATTTCTGCGTCTTTTCTAAAGCAAACAAAATAGCAAGTAGTTTTATGTCCTTCACATAACCTTTTCTTTCTGTGCAAGGTCAGGACGCAAAGACCACTCATATCACCCCCGGCAAGACGGAAGAGTGGCCCCTCTAAGCAGGAAGCTGCGGTCCTTGGAAATGTCTAAATAACATTCTTTTTTGTTGTTAGTGCTTTTTTACAGTAGTAAAACTGACGGAGAAGCGAACCAAGAAAATAGTCTACTTCGGACCCTCTGAAACTTACAAGGGGAGGGGAAATCATGTAATTTGACAAAATGGCATCCGTTGGACACTCGCAGGACCAGGGGATAGATGTATTTCTCTGGCCCTGGGACACTCGCCTTTTCCTTGGAGGTGGGGGGCTATGGGAGTGCTTCTTTGGGTATGTTAACAAGGTTGTAAAAGCAGTAAAAGGCTCTTTCTTTCGTGGGTGTGAGGAGTGGTATTCCTGTTTTCAGTTAGCAAAGAAAGAGTAGAAAATGCAGAGGGAGACTCAGATTTTCCCTCTCTTTACATTGCTTTTCTAGTATTAAATACTGACAGCGGCGAACAGCTGAATAATTCATCTTAGTAACTGTATGGATTAAATTATGCCAGTCAACTTTAAATTCACCAACTTATTTAATTTTTGGTAAGCTGAAGCCATTAATTGTTACAAAAAACCAAAAAATAAATTAGTTAAAAAATTGAAAAACAGTGGACAGGAAATGTATTAATATTTGAACTAAATTTTGATGTAGTATGTTTCGCATCTGATGAAATTAATGACTTAGGTTTTTACATTTAGCAAATAAAAAAGGCTAAAAATCTTGAAAGTCAATGAAGTTATTTTTTTATTGGTCAAGCATAATTCTAATTTAAATTACAATTATTACACTTTATTAAGCTAATTATTAAGTGATTATTTAACCTAATTAAACACAATCTCCAGGAAAAACTTTCTTTATGTAATAGGAAAGATGAGTTTTAAGATCATTGCTAGAAATTAAATCTATCATAATAATATTGTAAATATGTCTAAAAGTAAATTTATTTGAAGTAATGAGGAAAGAAAAAATTGGGCTAAAAAACTGATGAAATGGAATGCAATTTTTGCTTTAAAAAAGTTTTTATATCGTAAGACGAAAATATAATTATATATCATTCTTCTTCTTTATCAGGAGAAAAATATAAGATTTATTGATTTGAAGCAATGAAAGTTGATTGACTTTCATTACAACATTCCAAAGTATTGTTAAATAATTATGCTTAAAAATATTTTTAAAAAATTGCAAAATTAAGGAGAAAATCTCACAGCAACTAAACTGGCATAATATTGAAAGATAAAAATTTTGAAATTTAATAATGTGTAAAAATCATGTTTATATGATAATATTTTTTGAATTATAGTTGAAAAATTGCCAATTCTTGCTTAATTTTTAATTAATTAAAATTTAAAAACTTTCTGAGATGCATATTCCTACGCTCTTATAGTATGTTTGTACCAAATTTGGTGGCTTTAGATTCAACGAAATGTAGAACATCAACAGACAGACAACAACCTACACATACATTCTCTTTTATTATTTATTGACAATTTGCATACAAAAGCATGATCAAAAGCAAAACATAGAAATAAGACTATGGTACTCCGTGTTAGATTTTATTGCTTTAAAAATAAAATGCATCTATAACTTATAATTTTCTTGTTTTCAACTGTCTTGTTTGACATTGATTTAGTACAAAGTTCAGTTCTTTACATGTAAAGAGGAATTGTTCGTCTTTTATAAAAATCTGCAGTTTTTGTCCAAACTTGATGAAATTTTTCGCATGTGCTCTTTAAAACAAAAGGAGAATCACTGTCAACTTTTCAAAGTCCTGTAGTTAATTAAAATTTCAGTTATTAAAAATTGAACAAGATTTTGTTGTTTTCCCCGTGAAATCTTTCAAAACTCATTTCAGAAGAATGATTTTTTGATTATTTTAGAAATTCAAAAAATTATTTTTGTAATGATATAAATTTAATGACAAATTACGAAAATATTATTACTACAAATCACTAAACTAATAATCATTAAAAGAATTTCCTTCCCTCACTCTCACAAAAAAATACTCTACTAATGGACAACATTTCTTCTTCACGCTTTGTTGCTAAAACCGTATAAGAAAAATTTAACCTAAAGAATTTAAAATTAAATATTTTTCATAATATTTTCGTTATTTTACTCGGGAAATTGATTTTAACCCTGTAGGTGAGAAGTTTATTGGTATTAGACTTGGTGGCAACTTTGAATTCTTGGTGTGTATCTAAAAATAATATGCTATACTGTTATCAATTCCTTGCTTTAGTTTGAACTCATTTAATCAAGCTTTATAGAGCTAACTATTAGAATTTAATTTTAGGGTAGGGTGGACCTTGAAGAACAAAGTCAAAATAAAAATCATCACTGAGAGTTTGTCTTCCATCTCTACATTAAAAGGTACTAAAATCAAATACAAATTTGTAGGATGTCCAAAATTAAATTTCTGAATTCAAAGTCTTGTCAGTCTCATCTGGGTCAAAATATATTGGAAAACCAGACAATGATCTCGTCGCAGAGAAAAAGTGCTCCTTCTCTGTGGAGCTTGCAAACCGTTTTGCTAAGATCGCCACCGAATATGATTAAATATAATCCATATATAATTCATACACTTATTCTTTTATAAAAGGGATTTGTAAACAACGTGTGTGAGAGATTATAATCCCAATGCTAAGAATAACCGCTTAATAACTAATAAATACTAATTATCCATGAGTCTTTCCCTTCATTAGAATTTAGTTGGAATAATTTCATTATTTAGATTTAGTTCAGTTGAGAGTTCCGATTATGGTTAAGTTGGGTTTCTATATTGTGCCGACCATTATGCTTGTTTTTACCTTTCCTGTTCTTAATAGCCCTGCATCGATTGAAAATATATTAAAAGAACTTTATCTGTAAGGAGTGAAATCCATTTTTGAGATATCAAAGCATATTTGTAATAATATTAGTATTCGTAATGAATGATCTAATGATATTAGTGAATTCTGTTCTTCAAAGCTAAAGATAAAGAACAGATTTAGAAGTTCATTTTCTGAAGAGAGAGAACTTGGAATTCTCTGTATATTGCTATCTATTGGATAGGAATTGTTAGATGATTTGGATGCAGAAGTATAAAATTATTGACATACCATCTAGTAAACTCAACAGCTGACTAGATATCTAGTAAACTCAAACGCTTACTGAGTTCTGTACTTTTGAGTTGTTAATCTTTTAAAGTAAGAAGTATTCTTTAAATTTGTTGAACTTGGTACATGGTTAGCTCTATAATTTCGGTTTGGTTTAAAAATTCTAAAAATAACAGTACAGTTCCAAAATTACAGTAAGCTATACACCCACCAAAAATTAGTTAAAATTCAATCATAAATTTGTTTTTATATTCGGTAATTCTTACTTTCAATAATATGTAATAATACATGTATACTTTAATTAGTAATTTGACTAGCGAAGCGAGGTCCTGTTTTCACTGGACCGTTCGAGCGAAAACAGTTTGTTTGTCAGTAATTTACTGACTTGTCTAATATAGTCTGTTTGTCTGTAATTTGTTTTGTCACGATCAAACACGTTGTTCGATTTCCTTTGCATTTGACATGAATGCTCTTTGATGTCGGCGAAAACGACTGCATGTGTTTTTTATTTTTTTTATTCCGTTTCAAGATGGTGGACGCTTAAATGGTTGCGTTTCACGTAATGTTGTGTTTTTCCAACGATTGTAGCCAAACGAAACTCCGTTCATAATGCATCCAAAGATATCTCTAATAATAACAAATTACATTTAATTACGATTTTGTTAATATTGATCAAAGCAGACATTTAATTGTACTTTAATTAATAATGATAAAAGAAGGCTTGCGCAAATAATTTGAATTTGGAAAATAAATGGCTTAACTTTTAAAGACTGAAATGAAGAGCAGATTTTTTTGGGGGGTTGGGAAGGGCGAGGTCTACTGTTCACAGAACTACTAGTATATATAACAGTTTTTTAGATGATAACAATATGTAATAAGTTATATAGTATATCATGGCCATTTATTGTTTTTAATTGATTATATTTATAATAAATAAAATTTTAAAAATTATATAGAGAAAAAACATTTTTGATATGAGTGGGCCCCCATTGACTACTGGCAACCGATATTTTCAGACCCAGTCCGCCACTGCCGGCAGGGGCCGGCCATCATCTGCATTTCTTGGAAAAATCAGGCATTTTGTAACTATAGGATTGTACCATCGTGAAATAAATGTGCTTTAAAATAGAGCATTAAGAAATTTTGAATAGCGAAAATTTTTATTGAGAATACAAAATTAAGGAACAAGATAGATGGAGGGAGACAATTATTCTGAAATTAATCTGAAAGTTTGAAAAAATTGGCAAAAATTTGGAGTCTATCAATGACGTCATTCGTTGATCTTAATTTACTGGCTATTTCGCGGATATTTGCGTTTCTAAAAATTTTTTGGAGTTCTGTAAGAACGAATACAAGGTCATTTATTGCTTCAATTTTTCCTGATGTTGCTCGTTTTCGGATGTTACCGAAGCATTGTCATTAGTTGAATTTTGCTTTTCTTGAGTAATTCAGGAGTAATAAATATTGGGGTCGACAGTTCTATAGGTCTTAATTTCTCTTAAATTTTTGATGATTTCCTTAGGGAATTTTAGGTTAATTAATTTCCTTCAAGAATTAGGGTGCCACGAGGCGAGATGCCCTTCTTCGTTAATGCATTTTGGGTTCTGAATTTTACCATCTGGGTTTAGGATGAAAATTTTGTTGCATTGCAGATGAGAGTGGGCTTCACTGCACTTTAAGCATCTAGGTTTTAAGTGGCAAGCAGCTGCTGTATGATGATGCAAATTCCATTTGAAACACTGCAATGCACCAGTGTGCCTTTGAATTTTAATTTTAAAGTAAAGTACATTTTCGATGTTCCAAATGCCTTTATTTTCAATTTCGTTGGGGAACGTGACTTGAAAGAGTGGTGGGGGGCGCTTAGTGCGCAATTTAGTAAGTTGTACAACCTTGTCAACTTTAAATTTATAGAACTCTTCAAGGAATTCCTTGATTAGTTGCGGTCTAGTTTCCCAAGGGAGGTCTATAATGACAATTTTAATTAGGCGTTCCCATTTGGGTGTAATGACAAAATACTCAATGGATTTTTCTTTTAAGAATTTAGTGAGTTTACTGTGCTCCTCAGGGTCTTTTGTATAGTCGAATAAACTGTCCGCCTGACTTAGCTAAAACGGGGCCGAATTTGTCATTAATAAATTTAAGTTGAGCAGTAAAATTTTCATGCTTTTTGAGCATTATCAGGGGTGGGTTTTTAACCGGTGCCTGAGTTTGGGGGCTTTTGCTAACGTCAACTTCATCATTTGTTAAATTAGAGAATTTATTTGAGTCAACAAGATTTTCCTGGCTTACAGTTGCATCATTAACTTTAGCAATTAATCTTTTAGAGGGGAATTTAAAGCTGTTTGTATCATCATTATCTAAATGAGGTTCTTCTTCCGAATCGGAAAGATATCTTTTAGAATTAATAACATAAATTTCTTTTTTCACATGGCCTTTTGCGAAGGAAAAAAATTTCGCAATCCTTAATCTATTAGAAAAATTGTTGCCATACACCCGAAATCGGGAAATAAATAAAAAAATGAAGCATTAATTGATAATAATTCGAAGAATTGGAAGGAAATACAATTTAAAATATTTGTTTATATATTTTTGTGAAATCTTTCAAGTCAAAAAGAATTTTATAATTATTTTTACTTATAAATATTAAAGAATCTGACACAAGAAGGCCTTGCGAGAATTTTCATGACTACAATATTTTTTTTATATATATAACCACATTTAGGATAACTATCTGCAGTATAAGAAGCTTCGATTTAAGAGAATGGCAATTAATCTGAAATTCAGAGATGTAAGGGGAAAAAAAAAACCGATGAAAGGATTTAAAAACTTGATTAAATAAGTAAATACAAAGGCTAAGTTTTCTTCTTTATTGCAGTATTTTGAATCTCTAAAAGAATTCAAAGTTACATTACCTGTATTGAAGGACTGATTTTTGAAAGTAGTCAAAAAAAAATTTAAATATTAATTTTGTATTCTGGAGAAAGAAAAAAAATATTGAGTTGCTGCTAATATTTTTCGAATAATTTTCGAAACTCGTATTGAATTTCAGATAAATTAAAAAAAAAAAAAAAAAAAAAAAAACGTTAACCTTTCACGCTCAAAAAAGTTATTAGATGCATGGATGTTCATTGCAAAATTAAGACACTGTTTCCTGTTGCAAGGGCTGAAAATGGAGTATAAATGTTAAGTGAATTGGTTCTTAGAAATTAATCTGCTACTTTTTTTCAATTTTCTTTGTCGTTATAAATACGAAAATCTTTCAAGAATGTTAAAATGATCCACAGTTAGAAATGTTGAGTGTGCCTTAATAAAGTGCTACATGGTACTTGATGAAATTTTGCATAAAAATTATAAAGTTTAGATAATATTAAAATTATGAAGATAAATACTTTTGCTCATATTTTTTTTATGTAGTATACTTTAAATGCTATGTTATAAAAAAAATAGGACCTATCCGAATGTTTCACTGTACTGATGATACTTGTATGATACTCTCAGTTGCTAGATCTTTGGTTAAAAACAAGAAGGTTAATCCTAAAGATTTGGCAAAAAGGTGAGTCATATTAATTATTCTGTTGCTTTAAATTTTGTGTTGAAAATTCATATATAGGGTGAAACAAAAAAAATGGAACAAGCGTTTATTTCCTTAAATATTGATGCTAGACATATACTTCCAATTACAAACTTTCATCAAATAAGGTAAGAATTTGTATGAAAATGCTTTGATATCCAAGGGGATAATAGAAAGTTACAAAAATTAAATTGTTATAGGGCCCCCGGTGAGCAAAAATGTCAATTAGTAAAATGTTTTTCTTACATTCATCTATTCACATACAAAGTTGCATGCTTCTATCTGCAAAACTTACAGAGAAATAAGAAGACAAAGATATTGACTTAGATCGCTTTTCCATACCTCTCACTGCTGTTTGATGCAGTCTTTCGATGTACATTTTCGGGATAAAATACATATTTCAAAAAATTATTTCAGGACGAAATCAGGAAATAACAATGTATTTGTTAACAATTGCTAAATCTAAAAAAATAGTCAAATTATACATTAATTGAAGTATTTACAAAAATAGTTCATCTTGAAAACTTTCAAAAATTATCCACGGTGACGTATCAGCAGTGAGGCTTATCTTCCCAGCAACAAGCAGCGCTATAAGAATACTACGAGGATACGATTGAAATACAATTTTTCAAAAATAGCTTTACCTTCAAATAGTCCAAATCTGTGGTTGTAATTATCTGAATTGTATTTTAGAAAATTACAGTCCTTTTTTTTCCGGTGAGCGACTTTTAACAACAGAAATCGGCTATATCCCAGGTAGCACGTAAGTTTGCAGCAAGTTTGATTTTGACTTGATATTGCCTTGTCATGGCAAATTTGCCCCTTCAAACTTGAAGCGAACTTGTGGCAAGTTCACCGTGACAACTAGCGCCACCCTCTCTTGCATTACAAGTCTGCTGAAAGTTCACAGCGCCACCTCCTTAGCAATGCAAATTTGCTGTTAATTTGCAAAACAAGCTTGATGCAAAGATAGCACAAAGAGATAATTATCTTTGTCTCTGTTTTAAAAAAACATCCGATTTTTAATAGCATCTCCTAGACCGTCCTTCTTTTTATTAATTCAATAAATCAACGATAATTTGTAAAAAAACTAACTTTTTTATAAAAAAAATTTTTGAAATATTTTCCATCTTTTTACTAAAAGTTTTTACTTTAAAGAAAACTATATCGCCTTTTTCTTAATGTTGAAATTTTAGCGTTTATAAACAAAATTAAACCGAAGAAACAGTCAATGTTTGTTGAAAAATAAACTTATACATTTTGACTCATTTTAAAGTAATTACTTTTGAACTCTAATTTCATAATTTGTTCTACTAACAGAACGAATTATTATTATTAGCGAAAATCGCTCTCTCTTTGACTTCAAATCATATTCGCAACTCAAAAAGTTAACGAAATCAAGAAAATAGTTTAAAATAAATCGTATGCGAATCGAATCGAACGATGTATTAGCGAAATCTATCTTCTTCTCTCAGAGTTTAACTGGTCGAATGGTTAGAACGCCCGCTTCCCGAGCGCTAGGTCGCGAGTTCTATCCTGGGTTGTGTTCGTACACTGTTTTTCCTATAGCTTGCAATGCAAGATAGCAGCAAGCTTGCTGCAAGTTCGTCCTATGGTGACTTCGAGGCTTGCGTTAACTTGTTACAAGCTTGTTTGCTTTCACACTTGTCGTGACAAATTTGCAGAAAGCTTGCAGATTTGCAGTGCAAGTCTGCTACAAACTGGATACGAATATCAAGTACGAATACGATCGAATATCAAGTTCCTGTTGAGGCAACATGAAAGTGAATCCGAAACTTATCCCGAGTGATGCCGGGTGTATTAGCTAGTACTCTATTAGCACAAAATTCTCTAAAATATTTATACAATATCTT
Source organism: Araneus ventricosus (assembly GCA_013235015.1). Lineage (NCBI taxonomy): Eukaryota > Metazoa > Arthropoda > Arachnida > Araneae > Araneidae > Araneus > Araneus ventricosus. The sequence continues at coordinate 23,603 of BGPR01005560.1, read as the reverse complement.
CACGATGTTGTGTAGCATTCAGAATATCGTAGCAACATCGTGGAGATACCGCATTCTTAGGAAAACGATAAATTCATCGTAATACTTTCGTGCTTACTTTTTTCTCAGTTTAAATTTTCCTAACCTAAAGTTTCTAAATGTACGCGAAAAACGCCTACATAAACAAACGCGTAGCTCGCTTAAGTTTTTTTTCCAGAGAAATTGTTTTCCTTATCTTTAAACATATTGATCTTATAAGTAACAAATTAAATTTCATGATCTCACCCTGAGTTAGTATTGAGTAAGATTAAACTATTTTTAGATGCAATCATCTAATTAGCATGAGATTTCGATATTTCTGATTTGGAGTCGTAACTGCCGTATAGTATGCAAATTTATATGTAAATCTTTTCACGTGATCACCAGGAGGTTGTATAAAAGCGGATGGAAGCAGTTGTAACCTTATCCTTTCCTCTCTTCCGCTCAAGTAACTCGTGTTTGTCGAGTTTTTAAAATGAGCAAGGATCATGTATTATCTTTTTAAACTTGTAAAAGTAACTTCATGTTTGTATATTTTTGTTGAACCTAAACTAATAAATGCTGTAAGCCATAAATATTTTTAAAGATTATTGATTCTGATTTTTAATCAACTAAAAATACTTCGCATTATAAGTCATATTAGTATGCGATTAGATGTTTTTCTAAAGGCCACTGCGTTGATAATAGAAGTTCTTTAAAGTAAACTTCAGCTAAAGCTTTACATCATTTTAAAGAAAATTTAACATATAATAATTAATATCTTGTGCTAATAGGGAATATAAAATACAAAACCGATTGCTCGAAAGCAAGAACTTGTGAAAGCGACGAGTCCGAGTAGGAATTTCTATACTCGATTCTATATTTTTTTTGTCTGTTTTTATCCTCTTTTATATTTGATAACTATACATGTTTATTTTGACATCAAAGTCAATTGCCTCTAATTTATGATTCATGCAATATTCTGTGAAAAATTTATAATTTTAATAACAGTTGTCGTCTTTTCTGGCTTATTTTTCTATTAATCTGCTTGCAAGATTGTAATACAGTGGAAGCCACTTATAGTGAACTGCATCCGAATGATCAGTACATCCTGAATGCCTTAACCCTCCCACATCGAGCGAGGCGGTCTGGGCCGATCTAGAGAATTCACCTTAACATCGAACACAGGCGGTCTAAGGCGGTTGGTTTCTTTTGAGGAGAGGTAGGGTTTTCAGATTGCTTGGCAAGAGGTCCAATAATCCTTATCAGTGGGCTCTTTATTCACAGCCCATTTTCGGAACGGAATTTTTATGCTGGAAAGGGATTCACTAAAAGGGTGGGTTAGTGTTTGGCGGCGGGAGGATAGAACTGAGGACCTTTGGGTTACGAGCCGAAGATCCTAACCACTAGACAAAAGGAATTCCCCATGTCCGGAGGCGGATATTAGCTAATATACATCAGAGTAAGATGGCGTAGCACGGTGCGCCACAGGAGCAACCCCCAGCTTGTTTGATATTATCTGAATATCAAGGAAATGATGCGCTGCGTGCATATGCAGATTGCTGCCCAGATTGGTAGTGCGCAAGCACGTGCAGACTTTGTGCTATGAAATGGTCATAGACTTTGCGTGCTGTGAAATGCGTCACAGGCTTTGTGCTGTGAAATGCGTCACAGGCTTTGTGCTATGAAATGTGTCATAGACTTTGTGCTATGAAATGTGTCATAGGCTTTGAATTGGGAGAGCTACGTTGCTGTAGGAGTTGTCGTGCTGCCATCTGGTGAATGTAGCAGAAGATGGAATTGACCTGATATTTGGTGCTGCCATCTATTAGTGGGACTGAAGGTTATTGTTGTGTGTTCTTTGTCCGCGAGTCACCACTTTGGTGGCGGGATAGAAACGGGGACCTTTGGGTCCCTAGCGAACATCCTAATCACTGGACAAAAGGAATTACCCATGTCCGGAGGCGGATATTGGCTAATATACATCAGACTAAGATGGCATAGCACGGTGCGCCACAAGTGTTTTCAATGTTTACAGGCTTACATTTCCTTTAGAAACCTTCTTGGCATATAATAGGCAAGTTTTAAAGCTAAATTCTAAAAGAAATCCTTTCCATTGCAGTCCTATCTTAATAATAAATACTGATACTGACTCTTTTTTACTCGGTGAAACATCAAACATTCTTTTCAATACAAATGCTATTATATTGATATAAATGGCAGAAACTATTGCGTTGTCACAAGGCCTATTTAGATGGCAATTTTCTCACGAATGTATAGTGAATTGGTGTCTCATTAAATCCTCAAGGATAGTAGAAACTCTTGTTTCTGAATAGAAAATATATTGCTTTCAAATAGCACAGGAAGAAAAGAAAAACTTCAAAGCCTGAATTCGAAAAGTTTTCTGCGCCAGAGTATCAGCAATGTCTTATAGAACAAGAGAAAATTCTATCTTCTTTTCACGGAAGATTACACTATAAAAATCTCAGCTAAAGCGACTATTATTAAGATATCTTATAATGAGAGGGAACATTTATATGTATATAAATATTAATAGGGTTTTGAGCTATACATACAATATTTTTTAAAGATGTAACATTTTGTTACTGAATGTGTTTGTTAAATACTTTGCTGTTATTTCGCCAATTGTTTTTTGGCACCCCTCCGAATTAGGGTTATAGTATTTTTGTAACTGAGTGGGAGACATAGCCCACTAGAACGAGAATAGATAAAGTAAACTACTACTCTGCTGTTAGTGAAGCAATGCAAAGCTCCTTCCTTATATTAGATTAAAATGCTATGTTATTGTTAGCATTATCTCTTCATTTCTCACATCATGATCTCACTGCATTTTACAGTCCATGCTTTAACATTGAACTTATTTTCTAATAAAATCCTTTAGCTATTAATAAAATCCTTTAACTATACTGCATCTTCTTATAGTTTCCCCTGCTTAAATTATAGCTATTGGCAAACTGCTCAAAGTGCTATATAAAACATGATTTCTTCAAAAAATTTCTAAAATATATCGTTGAGCATACTGATTGAAATTAAAATTGACAAATTTGTTAAAAACGTATTGATTATTTTTGAAATATTTTTTTATTAGTGATTTTCCGACTTTCATTTATTTAACAGATTTTATTTCAAAATTAAATGAAGCTTCAAAAACATATCTCATCCATTCCTAAATTATTATGACAGAATAAAAAATTTTAAAATTGATAATTATGGCATATTATCTACATTTGTCAAAAATTCTTTTATTACAATTTTTAAAGCTTAAAAGTTAGATAAAAGAATAAGAGTTATTTTGAAGTGGATATTTATCCCAATTTTTATTTTAATGATATAGAACAAAATACTCATGCATACATTTTGAAAATATAGTACGAGAATTTTAAAAAAATTCTATGTTTTGTGAATAATGCAGCAGAAAACTCAAAATGTTAATTTATAGTCAGAAAAACATCTCAAAAACCAATTAGCTAATATTAACGATAACTTAGTACTAATATAATAATAAATAAAATGAAGTAAAATTCTTTTGTTAAAAGCTGAAAAAATGTGTTATTTTAGATGAGTGATATTTTCCCACATTTCATATACATAACAGATTTTTATAGTTAGCAAGAAATCGAATTTTCAGAAACATAACATGAACACTTCTTAAAATTTTTTAAAAATTTTATGCTATATTAATAATTCGTTAGGAAACTGTATTTTATAACCAGAAAACCATAATAAAAACCAGATAGCAAAATGCTTAAGTAAAATTCTTAGGTTGAAAAAAGCAGGAATGAATTATTTTTGAAATGAATTTTGATGAGTGACTTACCAACATTTCATTTATTTAACACATTTTTCATTGTATTTAGTGAGAATCGGATTTTTTGGAAACAATACAGGAACTTCCTTAAAAAAATTAATTCTACAATCTCTCAGCAATCTGACAGAAAACCTCAAATAACATTTTATAATGAGAAATCAGCCCCAAAAAATCAATCAGCACAATGATTTATACTAAAAATTAAATATTTGTGAAAGCCAACAAATGCAAGATTCTCTTATTGAAAAGGAAGGCAAGCTCTTTGCGTAAAAGCCGCAAGGCAATTTCTCAAAGTGTCCCCTGACAAGTTTATTACCTTGAATTAGAAGAAGCAGGGTGGAGGAGTAAATGACCACCTAGAACGGAAGAGTCCAATTCATGTTGCATTCTACCGACAAGTTTCGGTATTAAAGGGACTATTAGAAATAAGTTGCCTCAGGATAAAAATAATAAAATCTGTAGATATATGAGGACAGCAGAAAAAACAGAACACACAACATTTTTGATATGTACTGTTTCGCTTTAGTTAAAAAAAAATAGAAAAAAAGAAAATTGATGCAGTGCACAGAGTTGAAAAAAATACATACACATTTAATTTGTAAAGCTTTATTTGAAAGGATGTGGAGATCAACCTATTTTTGAGGGGTTTTCAAGCATTTCTTGAATAAATTGGTTCATAATGCTTATCAAAAGATTCAGCACAGTATTGGACTGAAATGTGAAGGGCTTGAAGAGTTTCTTGGGCTGATGGTGGTATCTTTTCTGGACACTTTTCAGCACGAATGTCCTCATGTTTCGTGGCGTCAACTCATTGAAACCGATCACTACAAATGAATTGTTGGTCACTAGAAAAGACAGATTTTTCCAATCCAAAAAAAAATTATAAAATCCTACCCAATGATACCTTATTCATTACTGTAGGTTTTGTATGAGTTGTTATAATGGGATATTTTGATATCAGAAATAACATACAAGATACTTAACTTTTGAATCAATTCAACTAAGCACTTTAGAACTCATTGTATCCTTTTATTTTTTAATATTCTGAAAATACGTCATATCACAATTGAAAAATTTTTTTAAATCAAAACAGAAATGCAACATGCTGGGAAAAGAGATGAGCATTGATTTTCAAAATAGAATGCACTCAAAAGTGTTACACCTCTAACAGTAATCAAGATGTGCCTTCTTGCGATACGTCAAAAAGTTTATAAGCCAAGTTATCAACTTCATTTTTAAATTCGCATCGCTCTTGTAATTCAGTAGGAATGGCATCTATTCCATAATAAGCCCCAGCAATGCTTCCTGCCATGGAGGCAATAGTATCTGTATCTCCACCCACTGATATTGCAAAGTAGATGGTACGCACAAATGGATTCAGGCACTGGAAATAGTAAGGCATTTTTTAAATAAAAGATGTAACAAGTAAAACAGCTAAAAAATTCAGATAATTTTTTAATGCATCTTGGTATCTAGTCATTTAACTACATGAATGTACAGCAACTAAGTAATTTTTTTGGAACAGTTACACACTTCATAACTTTAAAGAACTTGTCCATACCATTATGAAATGGATACGGTGGCAAACTGTCTCAGTGGCGAATCCAAGATTTTGGTCAGGGGACGGATGAGGTCAAAAAATTTTGTATCATCGTGACCTCATGGCTTTTGTAAGTCAACACACTTTAATTTTATTCACCTGACAATAAGAATCACAAAGGACACTTCAGTACTTTCAATAATTTAATAAAAACACAATGAAATTATTTAGCCAAATGTGTTTGACCGTGTTAATGCTACAAGTACGAGTAGAATTACTACAAAAGCGGGAAGCCTGTCAAAAAAGTTGGAAAGCAATGTTGCCACATTTTATTTTAAAAAAAGAAAATTAAGAACAAACAGGAGTAGTGATTTGAAAAAAAAAAAAATCCAGAATTTTTGTTTACCTGTGGAGAGGCTGCAACAACATATCACCCCCTTAGATTTGCCACTGAACAGTTTAAATACTTTTTAAATGTTGCTTAGGTGGAAAAGTCGGCTAATACTAGAAAAGACACCAGTTTTTTATCATGCCACCACTTGTGAAAGCTCTGCTTACAAGTGCATGTTTTGAACTAAATACAGTAGATTGTCTCTAATCCGACACATATGGGATGGGACACCTGTCGGATTATAGAAGGTCAATAGAAAAATCATGTACTGAAAGGGGAAAGGTTTCAAATCCTAACAGGAAAGAATGACTCATCACCAAGTAAAATGGTCCAACAGGTATGTCGGACTAGTGGGAGTATCGGAGTAACGAGTGTCAGATTAGAGAGAATCCACTGTACTTGCATTCCTTTTTAACAGCATACTTTGTACACCGGGTTCATTACAATTATGGAATGTCCACAAATTCTCTTAACATTGAAACCCAGAGTTATATAAAGGAATTTTTCTTAATACTTAAAAACAGTTTTAAACTGGTTTATAAATCAATTTCTTGAGGATAACAGGTAGTTAACCTCAAGGCAATTTCGGCAGTTTGAAACGATGAGTTGATATGTGTTTTAATAATTAAATATCTAATTAGTTAAATAGCATGTATAAAAAAAAGAACAGAATCAACATGATATTAATGAATATTTTGTGTATAAAGAATTCTTGTGAAAAAGTTCAACATTTATATAATATTGCATCTGTTACATTATTAAATATATTCCATTAAATATAATTTACAATTAAAAAAAGGAAGAAGAACAGGTTAATTTTGCAATTTTAAGAAGAAAGCACTTTCAAAAATAATCTAATCACAAATTTGTACACTTACTTCATATTCAGAAAATGGCTTCATGCCTCTTAAAAAAGAATATATTGCTGTTGGAACTGATTTATGAGCAGAAACATCATGCCCTGAATAAAGAGTTGTTAAGATTAATTTCAAAATAAGACTCATATTTTTAAAAGATAAGTATAATATGAAATCATTTGGCATCATATGTCTTAACCTTCTGTAATTGAACAATTTTGTGTCTGATAAATTTGTCAAAGATACTTCTTTATTACGAGCCATTTTTTTATAATACAGGAATCTTGGATATGTTTATTGAATTCATTTAAGGAATAAATAATCAAAATTACATTAACTTTCTGCAGTAAAAAATAAACACTCACTTCTCATTAACCCTTTAACTAACAAAGGCATATATAAATATATCTTTAAAAAATACCTCTTTCTGTAATTTGCCGAAAGCTGTATAATTGTGCCACTCACTTGTTACCTCCAATAGTGTAACTACATCTAGTGCTTTGGAACTCAATCAATGGACCTTGAACAGGAGTTTGCATCGGACAAGCATAGAATAGGAGAGAGGCAAGTTACTATTGGGTAACAGTAAAAATCTCTAATTATAAGGTGGCACTGAGAACCAATCCACATAAGATTTGGTTGGCAGTTAATCCCTTTGGGATGAGCGCCGCATATGTGCGTTTCAGCTTGACTCGTCTCAGGGCCGAGCGCTGCATCCTTGCGTTACTGCGAAAGTGCTGCTGTGGGCCGAGAGCCGCACATATGAACTTGGCTTTCGGAACAAAATGTTTTCTATCAGATGGCGTTACTATTCCATGTTTCTTTCAAAAGATTGGTCCGTACAGTAGTATTTCTCTCTCAGAGGTCAGATTTACACAGTCGACCACGTGTCTGTGAATCATTCTATTAGAATTATTTGATTTTTGAGCGTATAAACAGAAACACGTGCTGGTGAGTGTAATAGAAGCATGTGTTAAAGAGCTCTTTAACTAATTTTGGAGTGATTGTTTATAGTTTCTCCTCTCGCTTGGGCTTAGATTTTATGGGAGATATTCTGTCAAGAGTTTTTATTCCTCTCTGTTTTATTTTTGCAGTTATTGCTAAAAGAACGTGTTAACATTCCGAGGAGGAAATACTCAAATTTTTAAATGACAAATCTATGGATTTTTCCGACAATACTGATAAAGCAATAAATTATTAGAGTTCTTTAGATAGTTATGAATCATCAAATTCTGAATTAGAAGAGGATAGTACTAATATATCGATTCCAATTCGGTCATGTCAGTGGAGTCCTAAAATAGAAGATTTTTCAGAAGGCTTTGAAGAGTTGATTATTACAATTTTCTTGAAGTATTTTAAAATATTGAATGTAAATATTTATTTTTTCCTATATTTTCGAATTTTGCATCAATAATCTAGTGTTTATTTAATTATATTAGTTTAGTGTTTAATTAATTTAGTGTTTATTTCAATTATAGGGAAACTATATTTTTATTTATTATTAAAAATCAAGTATTTTAATTAAACTTTTTTTTATGATTTAGAATATGATATCATTTACCACATATTTAAAAATGGTTTCATTTCTATGTAAAGGACACTTTTTATGCATTATTATGTAACGACAAAACTTTTTGACAAAATTTAATGCGTGTTAGGCTTAGCGAAAGAAAATGCTTTGGCTCGTGGGCACAGACTACACTTGCCAGGTCCCGGCCGGTGGGCACGTTTCCTTCAGTGAGTCGCCGTCCCGAAGGGGTTTGGGCTTGGAGTCGTCCAATCGGGAAAGCCATATGCAATCCATTATTCAAAGCAATATACCAGTCAGTCCGAAAGTTTGATAAAATGACTTTTAAATTTTTAGTATTCTACTTTCCTTTTTGTGAATGTCATGGGAAAGCAAAAACAAAGGCAAGTGAAAAAGTCTCCTATTAGAATAATTAATCAACTGATGGTACTTTTTAATTTATTCATCTTTGAATTTCTATCACCCATCAAAATTAGCAAAATGTCTCAAACCACCTTTCTCTGTCTTTTAGTGAAAACCATTCAAGCACTTCATCCCACTTAATGCCTTCTGTCTCATGGACGTATGTCTTAGCGTTCGTGGATGTCGTCATTAGTACATGGATGTATTAGAAGAATATTATGATAAAGCAAGGCAGCATTGTTGTGGTAGAAGATATTGATATTATATCTGACATCAGTGAGAGTGAGATGTGATCTCCTATTCTAGGGTGCACTGATGAAATTTTGGAGCAAAATTCCATTCATTATGTGGCCCTGAACTTATTCAACCTGATAAGACTTCATGGGGGAATCAACATTGTTTGGTGCCAATTCTACCAACAAGAAAAAACCACAAAAGAAATGCATTGTATGTACCGAAAATAAAATTTGTTAGGGCAGTAGAAAAATGTGCACAGGTTGCCCTGGAAATTCAACATTTTGAACCATTGAACATTTCCCTGCAAAGCATAAATGAGAGATTGTATTATGCAGTGGATGATGTATGTCATTGTAATACTTTGCTGTTCATTGTTAAATTACTTCTATTCCACCTTATTCTGAATATAAAAAATAACGATTAATATTTTTTTTACAATTTATAAATTGTATTTTTATTTTTCAAATATAATTGTTTTTCTTTTCTCAGCTAGTTTTTCTGGTATTCTGCACAATTACAGCTACAGCTTGCCTGGGATGGAAGAAGTTAAGTAATTCTAATAGGATTAAAGAAAGATGATTATGCATGTATGAATTGAAAAAATTTTTGACAAAACTTTTAAAAAAAAGAAACCCAAGATAAATTAAAAATCTCTAGTGATGCTATAGTAATTAATATCCAGATTTGCTTACAAATTATGTATTCCACTAGCAAACTGGTTTGATTTGAGTTAAATAGTAACAACTAAATAATTATAGCAATTTGAAAACTAAAGATCATTTTAAAATTCAATCCAAAAAAGGAACATAGGACATTTTTCTTTTCTCAGTTTCTTTCAGAAAAATACTAGGCAGAATGATTTTCAGTTTCAGTATGTCCTGTTAATACAGTTACATCTACTTCTGTACAATAATAAACAGTCTTTTCTATGGTAATTGATAAACTGTCAGGGAATAAAATATAATCAAAAAGAGAAACAATCCATGAAATTTACAGAATGAAGAAGTTAGTTGTGAAATTTCCTTGAAAGGGGTTGGTAGATCTTAAATTATACCCATTTTAGAGGCAGGCAAGAGGATATTTAAAAAGTTTAAAACACAGATTTATTCCAATTAAATAAAAAAAAGGGACAGAAAGTTCACTTACATGAACACAGTTAACAATTATAGAAGAGAATGAGGGCATCAAGTCATCGTTCAGAGGTTATCATAGGTATATCAAAATTTATTAGTTCCTGTTCGATTCACAACTGACCTAACAGAATCACACAGTTGCATATCTATCCAATCTATCAGATTTTTTAGCATTCTAAAAGAAAACATTCATTCTTGCAATCAATGGTAATTTCTGGGAGATAAGTTTTGAAAATTGGAAGAAAGATAATTTCTGTAAAAGTTGCTTCCCAGCATACATTTACTTGTTGCTACAAAGTTTTATAACAGTGGCTTTCACTGAAAGGAAAAGAAAATTGACATTTTATACTTTTTCGTATATGAAGAGAAGCATTGAGAAAGTATTGTAATCGTCAAAAAATTCAACCTCAAGATTTTGATGAATCTCCACATTTTAGACCTCCACCGAGTAAAAAAAACCCACAATTTTGGAATTATGTTTGTCTCTTAATCTGTGAACCGACCAGAATTGTAGATCTGTATCAAATTTTAGTACAAATCTCTCAAAGGGTTGACTGTGTCGGTTTGTACATTCACATGCATCTGAATGCAATAACTCCAAAACGGAATGACTTAAATAAATGAAGTTTGATACGTGATCTTCTAACTGTAATAGTAGATCTCTATCAAATTTTGGTTTTAATCGGTCGAAAAAGAGGGGTTCAAAATGCGCATGCGGTTTTCGATATACCATAATGCACAAAACGTTCCATATTGTGTATTGCCGCCCGCTTGCGTATTTTACTCTCACTTGCATTGTTGCCCTTTCGCCTTGCTGGGATCTTGAAGGGCAATGTATATATCTGAGTATTTGTCATCCCATGAAAGTCATAAATGGGCCATAGATCATATATATTCCTATTCTTAAAAAGAAGAGAAACAACTTAACTGCATCTTCACCAATATCTCTATTTCAAGAGGATGTCCGAGATTTAGTCAAGCCCTTTATCTAAATAGTAATATTCAAATAAAAATAGTTCTGAACACAATAAAAAACATTCCAAAATGTATATATTTATGCTTTGTAGCATTTTAATAATAGGCTATAATCAGAAAAAATGCAATATATACTGACGCCTGGCATTTGTGTGTTTATTATCAAATTTATATGTATTAATGATATTATATTCCTTCCATTTTCAATAGTTTATGCAAAGTTTACATCAATTTTCATGCTTCTTGAGAGGTATTTTGAGATAAACACCATCGCTGCCAGTCAATTGATGAGAAATCTGTCAAAATAATAAAAACATGCCAAATAACTTACCCAAATACTCAGCAATTTCTTCAGATGAAATATCTTGTTGATTTTGTAAATAAATTTCTTTGATCTTTTTTAGACTTTCACAATAAGGTGAATTGTCCTAGTATTAAAATTAAGAAAGTAGAACGATAATAACATTATATAAAAAGAACCAAAGATGAATCAATATCCTTAATATATGAATTATTAAAAAGCAATCACAATCAAGATATTAGATATCATTCATATATGATGTATTAGATGTAACTTGCAATAAAATAACAAAAGTGACAATTTACGAATTTAAATTAATTTTTAAACTCCCACTTATAAAAATAATAAGCTGAAGAGATTACACCATCTGTAGAAACTACAATTTGATTGCACAGAAGTCTAGCTCATATTTTGCATATTTGCTGAGAAACAGCAATAACAATTTAATTATTCATATATCAACTGAGTCAATTTCCCCAGAGTTATGGTCACATTATAAATATAGCTACTTGTGTCATGATATGGCAGGCTATATTGTGATGTCACAACCTTATCCATATGCCAAAATACTCAACAAATTCGAAAATGAAATTAGCTTGCCGCACTTGTGTCATGTGCACACCAATATCTTTTATTGCAACACTAATTTCTAAAACTAAGTGTTAAATTTCACGTTCAGAGGTCCGACACTATCGAAGCTGAAGCAAAGACTACTGAAATCAAGCAACTGATTTGGACAAATCTCAACTTTAAACACTTTCATACAAAAATGTAATATTAAAAATAAGAGATACAACCTATTACACGCATTATCGATTTGAAATACTAATATAAGGTTTGCTTGGGTTATATGAAGGAGCTCCAGAAATAACCATTGAAAAATTCTACAGTAATAGACATTATTATTGACTGTATAGATTCACAAATAAAACAAACTGGATTACATAAATCATAAATTGCATTTTTCTGCTTTGATAATGATAAAACTGCACAATAAGATATTTCAGATATCACCAAATGGAGAAGCAGAACATTAGGTGCTCTATGAATTCCCATAAATCTCAAATTATAGCATGCATTAAGCATCAAAATTTTTTAGGAAACAATTTTCAGTAATTATATGACTATAACATGACAGGTTGAAGGTATTTAAAAAGAACTTAATATCAGACCAGCTCATTATTGGCAAGTATTGCTTATAATTTGCTATATAAAAACAAGAGGTGGGGGGGGGGGCTTGAAATCAAAATTTTGTAGCTCAAAATATAAGAAATTCTGCCCAAGTTAAAATTGATGCAAATTCCAGATAAATGATCTAATGTTTTGCAATGCAAAGTTACATATTTATTGGAATAGAAAACATATTTCCAAAAGACTATTGGGCAAAATTAATGTCTTGCAATTATCTCTACTAATAATGAAGGAGAATGTGTGCCTGTGTGTGGGCACTCTACAGGGCAGACTGCTGGATCTAGACCTACAAAATTTGGCACAAACAAAATTTGGAAAATTCAAAGTCCTTTTTTTTTTAATTTTAATTAATTAAAAATTAAGTGAAATTTTAACATTTTTCCTTAATAACTTCCAAAAACATTGCAGTATAAAAATCATTTTTACACCATCTGAAAATTTTAAAAATTACCTTTTCAACGACATCAATGAAGTTGCTGTAGAATTTTTTTGTCTAATTTTAATAAATTAAAAAAAAAAATTAGGCACAATTCACAATACTTTTCATTGTTGCAATGAAATTCAAACCAGTTTCATTGTATAAACAAATATTTAATTGTGTGTTTCTCTTCATTGCTGAAAGCTTTGAATTTACTCTTTTTTCCTTTATCAATTGTTCTGTGAAATCTATGTACAAATTCCTTTAAGATAGTTCGTACATTAGCAAATACATACAATACATTGGAAGATGTTTTGATTCTTTTTATCAGCTTGTTCTAATCCGGTTGACACGCTACCAGACGTAAAATGTAGCAAACCATTTTAATGTTGAAATCAAATGCATATTTTGTATGAGGAATAAGGAAGTGAAGTTGGTGCCGGCAGGGTGCAATTAGATATTACACGACATGGACAGCTATTTCCCGGTATTAGGAAGATTCATGTAGACAGTGAATAGAGCAGGTGCAAGGCCCCTAAGAGAGCATGGGTTAAATGTATAGCACAATTTAAAATGAATTTGTTAAGGGAAGCATGAATATCAAATCATGCACAAGAGATTCAATTGAAATTATATTCTCGGCGAACAAACTGGTCGCTGAATGGTGACCAGTATCTACATAAAAACATACCTGATATTCACCTTCATTTCAATAGTTTCCATTTTCTTTTCTAACTGACAAATGAAGTCAACTGGATCAAATTCTTTTGACGAATCACACTTTAAAGCAGCTTTAACAGCGAGACACTGAAGAATAGCACCATTGTATCCATTGGGATGATTATGTGTTATACGAGAACATTCTTCAACATCACTCTAAAAGAACGTCAGTATAAATGGAATATTGCTATTGGCAATACAAAGTGACACTAATATGTAATGAATACTTGGCAACTATTCGGTACTCGGCCCTTTTGCCGAATACTAAGCAGATATTCGGCTGAATATGTTCAGGATAATAATTTTTTTAAATATGCCTTTAAATACACATTTAACAAAGAATATAGCAGAATTACATTTCGGTGCATTTATCATCAAACAATCTCCTAACATTTACCCAATTTTAAGTTGCTTCGTGTGTAGGTATATTTAATAAAGTTGCATATAATTTATTATTGCAAAGCCTGAAATTATGGCAAGAGCAATAATTTTTCAGCACTTTCAGGAGGAAGTCTTTTCCATTTGGTTTCCTAAACATATAATACTAACTAGGGATGTAACAAATATTCAGCCCTTTCCCGAATATTCGGTCAGGACGAATGCTAAACAGATATTCAGCAGAATTAATTCAGACTAAAATGTCTTTGAAAGTTGTTTTAAATATATTTAATAAAGAATAGTTAGAATTGCATTCTGTTACATTTATTATAAAAATAAATATAATTTTTAACCAATTTTAAATTGCATAGTCCATAAGTGCAATTAATAATGTTGTATATCATTTATAGAAGTATGTTCCATATGGTTTCATATATATTACCAGCTTCAGAAAATAAATGGTCACTATATAATGCTTGCAGGTGCTGAGAGATATTTTCTTGCTAAATTTTGCAAACCTTGGACATTTTTCCGCATTTTGGCCACCAATTAAGTGGACACTACATTCTACCTATTAGAAATTCTTTATAAAAACAGGAATTTACTTCCAGTAATTTCAATTTATCAATTCGATTTTCTTCTGTGTTTGTCATACACATGTTCTGCAATGATGACTTTTATTTTTGTGAAGCAATATCACAATGAAGAGGGTTTCTTATTTTATATTATATTAGAATTAAGGCATTTAAAATGTTATAAAATTATATCAAGGTAGTAACATTTTTTTTAAATATACAAATAATAAAAAATCAATTTTATTTAATCTTAAATTCTTTTCATTTAAAATTTGCGAAATATTTCATTTACAGTCAAAAGTGAATTGTTTTAAAAAGCTTGATCATTCGGCCAAATCATTATTCGTCACATCCTTACTCTGAAATAAACAGGAGAATACATTCAGAGTAATTCAACTGCAATCATGAAAGGATATCAAGAATACATGTAAAAAATTAAGTAATTTTTTTGGTGTTGTTTAGTAAAAAAAATATTTTTTTGCTTCTAGTAGATAAAAGAAAAATGGAAGACTTGAAGATCCACAGACTTAAAGGAAATTTTATTTAAAGTCTTATTTTAGGGTATAATGTTTCTCAATCTGCTTAACAAACATCAAACACTCTTTGAGTGATAAGGATCAATAAGGATAATCTAGTCAAGTCAGATTTTGTAGTAGAAGACTAAAAATGATTCAATTGTGAAAATTATTTATACAGAAAACCCGTTCATAGAATACCTTTGCACAGAATTTGTATGAAATTGAGCATATTTAATTAAGAAAATAATATGAATCCTTAAAATATTGAATTTGGTTTGTTGACAAAATCTCATACAAAAAAAAGAACATTGAAATACTGAATTAACCATAAAAAATTAGAATCGAAACTCATTTACATTAGGGGAAAAAATCGCCCTCATAAAAATTAAATAACATATATTATTAGAAGGTCTGTAAAATTTTGAATTCATCATCCTTTTTTTGGACTGAAATTTTTTGTAACGCTATTTTCGACCAAAAAATTGTTATAACCCTAAATTAGGAAAAGAAATTTTTAAAAATCACACATTAATCACTGATAAATAAAGAAATATTCAGTTTGAAAAAGTTATTTAACAAATTCTAATGAAATATTTTGATTTAAGATTATTTTCTGAACAATTTTCCTACTAAATATAAAACAGCTTGAAAAATAGAACAATGTGAAAGTTTTTTACAAACTCAGTATTTTTGTCATAAGCCATAATTCAAGAAGCTAGGCATTAAACTATTCAAGCAGTAACTTTAAACAGGAAAGAATCAAATGTAAAGAAAATTTCAGCTAATACACTGAAATATACCTGAAGGGACTCATCTGTTTTGTTATGACCAAATAATGCAATCGGTGCAATCCTCATAGCTGCTCCATTGCCATAAGAGCCAGAACCATTAAATTGCATTTTCCCAGGTAGAAAGACATCTTCAAAATGCGTATCTTTCAAAGCATGGAATACATTAATCACATTCATTCCATAACCTCGTTTTGGCTGACTAAAAAATTCATCAACAAATCTGCAATTTAAAAAATAATTTTCTTGTTTCAAAACAATGAAATAAGTATAAATGAAGAAACACTTTTAGCAGATAATATTTTTTTAATCAGCAAGAAAACATGTACACTAATTATTATGTGACATTTATAATTAGATAAAAGGAATAGTTTACATTAATAACTAGTTCATATTAGGTGCATTAATACAGCATTCACAAAAAAACATGAAAATAATGATTAAGAAATAATTTTACATCTTAATAGAAATCTCTCATACTGTACCTAATACATTCGCACCAATTTGAATAGAAATATTCAAAACAATATTGTTTCTTAATCTTATAAGTTCTAGGATTATCCAAGCCATAAAAAAGGGAGGTGCAAAATTTGAAACTGAATATAAGATTTCTGAATGAAATACTTAATTTCCTTGTTAAAATATTTTATTCATAAATAAACATTTCATGTCCAGGATTTAATATTTTCTATTACGATAAGATTTTATTTAAGCAATCATATATTGCAGAAAGAAAGATTATTATTTCAGATATACCATTGTAAAAAAAAAAGGTTATTCCTTCTATTTCTACACAGCAAATAAATATACAATAAATAATTACAGTAGGGTAGTGGCAACATTTGCCACCTGGGATAAACTTGCACCATGCTGCCTTCCTTTACAAGTTAAATAAGGCACATAAACCTCAAACTAAAAATAATAAATTCCAGGAAAACGCATTATTAGTGGCATACGCATCATTTTACACCCATGACCTCTGCAGATAGGTTGCAAAATTGCTCATCCACTACCAGTTTTACTTTCAAATATTGGCAATTTACCAACAAAGGGGAAAAAAATATATGTATCAATTGCATTATTTCAATGGTATAGAATGATTGAGCTAGTGCTGCTGCTCTTGCATACAATTGTTTAACTGCATGTCTGATTTTGCTATGCCTTTCCTAGTGCCACCTGGGGTAGACTGCCCCACCCCTTTAGATGAAATGAATGCCACTGAATAAATAGAACATTTCACATAAGATGTATAACAAGAAACATTAGGCACCACTGATGTGGAATTATTAATATTACTTTTATAACTGATTTTATGAACTATTGATGTCATTAGTTTGTTTTAAAAAGTATAACCGTTTACTATTAACTTAAGCTGCCCTTTAATGAGAAAGTAAATTATGAAAGAACTGATTTCTAAAACTGAGATATCTGAATTTTATATCAGAAATTCATTAATATTCATTAGTGAATAAATATTGCTAATAAAAATAGAATAGTTATTAGTTTACTTAATTAGTAAGACTGCATAAAATCTTAGAAAGGCATATTTTACAAATATTTTAATCCTTTCAAATGGAGGTCATTCACGCTACCAGATGGTCAAATGCTATGATACAGATTTTTACAGAAGAAAAAAGGATGTGATGTCATGGTATAGGATAAAATAGTATGCAGTTTCGCTGCAGGGAAGTTTACCTCTGGATTATGTGAATACACTCTACTGTAATCAAAGGATTAAAAATTCTTATTATAAAGAAAAAAAGGAGCATCAAAAATATTTTTTAAAAGTGTAATTTCACCAAGAATATACAAACCAGCAGAAGTGTCTTCCCTCAACTTTCTTGTATATTAACACAATATTGAGCATTTTGTGTTTAGTCAAGAAAAAAGTATACATTATAGATGTCTTCTCCACAATTTTGGTGACAATACCATACACCCATATAAATTTTATTTGTTTACATTGTTTTGCGTTTCAGTTATCACTTTCACATGAATATACAGACTAACATCAGTTAACTCATTTACATATTTGGGCCAAAATTTGATACAAGCAGTGGTGGCTCATCAACTCACAAACAAGCAGTGCTGCACAAATTTTCGCTGGTTAATGGGTAGTTGGAAAAATAAGCAGTGCCGGAATTGTTCTAATCTAGGTGATAAAAATCACAGTGTTTTAAGGAGGTTTTTACAATTTTTTTTTTTTCTTGTTCAGTTCTCTTTAAAAAAAGCAGAGCTGGAAAGGTGTTCCAGCTCCACTACAACCCTGGCATTGGGTTTTCCAACTTGAAGACCTTTGAACAATGCTCTAATCCGGCGTGAAGTGATCTGCATTTGTATATTAAATTTTTTTTGCTCAGCAATAGCTCTGAAAATATAATGTCTTCAAGATCTACAATGTTAATTTTTTTCTTACCTCTAATCAATGATTGATCTCTCCTCATAAAAATGGTCATCTGAATAATATTTTAGAAAATTATCTACATAACTTTTTTGAAGAGTAACTTCTAACAAAAGAAAATGAATACTATTCAATAAACCAGACATGTTACTATCGAAGCAACATGAAGCGAAACAGAAACCTATGAAAAAATTGAAGAAAAACAATGAAGAAAAGAAGATAAAACTTCTTCCTCTCTCTGTTGGCCCCATGCCAACAACCATAGCTGCACTGAATGCAGCCCATGCATATATAAATTCAAAGGGAAAAAGGGTTGCTTTTTTCTCCCGATTCATAGCTCAGCTGTGCACAGTGAGTGAATTTTGATGCTTTTTATGGCAACCAGCTTCGCAGCCTCGACTTTTGTCTCTCTTACTTGTTGATTCCTTTTCTGTCTTCTTTTCACATTTTTATTACTCCCCCCTCCCATTTTCAATGATCATTGAACTCTTGGGATGGGAAGGTAAGCAAATAAGAATAAAAACTAAAATAAAAGCATTAAAAATAATTTCAAGGTGTGCTGCAGCTCTGTGTTCCTAATAGACAAGCCTTCCCTAGATACAGATCTATATTTTGGATGATAAAACCAGACACTAAATTTCATACACCTACATCATTATGTTTCTAAGTGATTATATTCAAATGCAAAGAGTTGAACACAGAGAGATACTTCTGATAGACATGTTTTGCCCAATATTTCATAGAAATTTAGATACTTATTTGTTATAGCGGCCTCCGAGCTAACTTGGTGACCTTCGGATTACGCCAAGATCACAGCTATGATTTCACCAAGCTTGCAAATTCAGTGTGCTAGCGAACCTACTAGGTTCTGGCTCCTGCTGCTAGCAAAGCTATAAGACATTTTTTAAGTTAAAAAACCTGCCTGTGCACATAAAACAAGGAATATTTTTTAAAAATCAATGTGAATTCGAGAACAAAAGCAATATATAAAAAGTGACACAATGCTAATATTAGAACACATGCTGTTTTATAGGACTGCAAACATTTTGGCAAGATTTTAGCACCATTTTGGTGATATATTTCAGTGGTTTGGCAATTCAATCTCGGGAGCCACTATAACATATAAAGTACCAAAATCTATAATTTTGATGTAAAGACTACAAACCAAATTCCATCCATCTAACTTGCTCTGTTTTGAGTTATCATGCTTACATACTGACAAAAATACATAATTCAAAAAATGGTGTTTTTGGCCTCATGTATGCCTAAAATGAGTAAATTCATTAAAGCCTTTTAGTCGAATTTTTGGACAATTACAACACTTTCTTTTTGTATACTTCATATATGAGAAAGTGAAAAGCAAAATCCATTTCATTGGGGAAAGAAATCCATGATTGAAATATACGTATATTTAATGGCTCATTCTCAAATTTGTGTATGGTTGTATTACATTACAGGCATGAGATTGGCAAAAAAGCAAAAAGACTGAAATCATACGCAAGCAAAAAATTTGTACCATTATTTATACGTGAAGGATGTTTTAAGAAGTAAAACATCAGAACATGCAACATGATGAAAATATTGCACTATAATAATTAATAACTTAATTATTTAGAATTAAGTACGTATAAATAAGAAAAAGAATATTTATTATTAAATTTAAAAAAACATCAGAACATGCAACATGATGAAAATATTACACTATAATAATTTATAACTTAATTATTTAGAATTAAGTACGTATAAATAAGAAAAAGAATATTTATTATTAAATTTAAAAAACATCAGAACATGCAACATGATGAAAATATTGCACTATAATAATTAATAACTTAATTATTTAGAATTAAGTACGTATAAGAAAAAGAATATTTAACTACTTATTATTAACTATTACCAGAATTTTCTTTCAAAAATGGAAGATAGAAAGTTTTCTTTTCTTTGTGCAAAAGCGGAATTTTCGGAAGAAAAAGCAAATTTTTGCGGCGAGGGGGGGGGGGGGAACGTATTAATACAACCATACAAAATTTGAGAATGAGCCATTAAATATATGTATATTTCAATCATAGTTTGTTTCCAATGAAATGGATTTTGCTTTTTACTTTCTCATATGAAGTATACAAAAAAGAAAGTGTCCAAAATTGACTAAAGGCTTTAATGAATTTACTCATTTTAGGCATGTAGCAAAAACACATTTTTTGAATTATTATTTTTGTCGGTATTAACATGATAACTCAAACCGTGACAAGTAAGATGGTTGGAATTTGGTTTTGTATCTTTATAAAATTATGATTTTTGAACTTATGTTGTTATGCGTCCAAGATTGAATTAGACCACCAAAATATATCATTAAAATGGTGCTAAATCTTCCCAAATGTTTGATCTATAAAACAGCATGGTTCTTATATAGCATTGTGTCACTTTTATGTATTGCTTTTGTTTTTTAATTCACATTGATTTTTAAAAATTCCTTGTTTTATGTGTACAGGCAGGTTTTTTAACTTAAAAATGTCTTATGGCTTTGCTGCTAGCGGAGCCAGAACCTAGTAGGTTAAGCTAGCACACTGAACCTAGCTGGTGAAATCATGCTGTGATAGTAACGAATCGAAGGTCACCAAGTTAGCTTCGAGGCAGCTATAACAAATAGTATCTAATTTCTATGAAATATTGGCAAAACATGTCTATCAGAAGTATCTCTCTTGTGTTAATTCTTTGCATTTGAATATAATCACTTAGAAACATAATGATGATATAGGTGTATGAAAAATTTAGTGTCTGGTTTTACATCCAAAATATAGATCTGTATCTGGGAAGGCTTGTCTATTAGGGATCAGAGCTGCAGTACACAGAAAATTATTTTTAAAGCTTTTATTTTAGTTTTTATTCTTATTTGCTTACCTTCCATCCCAAAGAGTTCAATGATCATGTGAAAATGGGAGGAGTAATAAAATGTGAAAAGAAGACAGAAAAGGAATCATAGTAAGAGAGACAAAAGTGAGCGAAGCTGGTTCCCATGAAGCATTAAAATTCACTCACTGTGCACATCTGGTATGAATCGGGAGAAAAAAGCAACCCTTTATCCTTTGAATTTATATATGCCTGGCTGCATTCAGTGAAGCTAGTTGTTTGGCATAGTTCCAACAGAAAGAAATTTTTATCTTCTTTTCTTGATTTTTCATAGGTTTTCTGTTGTTTACGCTTCATGTTGCTTGATGTAACATGTCTGGTTTTATGAATAGTATTCATTTTCTTTTGTTAGGTTACTCTTCAAAAGGTTATGTAGATAATTTTCTAAATATTATTCAGATGAACATTTTTTATAAGGAGATCAATCATTGATTAGAGGTAAGAAAAAAAATTAACATTGTAGATCTTCAAGACATTATATTTTTAGAGCTATTGCTGAGCAAAAAAATTTAATAACAAATGCAGATCAGTTCATGCCAGATTAGAGCATTATTCAAGGTCTTTAAGTTGGAAAACCCAATGCCAGGGTTGTGAGGTGGAGCACACCTTTTCGCTATGCTTTTTTTAAAGAGAACTAAACAAGAAAAAAATTCT